>CM076581.1:1213027330-1213314817 GCA_034641835.2 Pinus albicaulis
AAAGAAGGAGACACATAGCAAGAAAAAAATCATGAAGCAAATGTGACAGGTGATGTGTTACAAGATGCTTTGATTCTTTCTTTCGAAAATGTTACTGATTCTTGGGTTGTAGATTCAAGGGCTTCATTCCATCCCACACCTGATAAGAAATATTTTCATGACTATGTTCAGGGAGATTTTGGACAAGTTTGTTTGGGTGATGATAAACCCTGTAAAATTGTTGGAGTGGGTAAAGTTCTTGTAAAACAACAGAATGGAAACCAATGGCTACTAAAGGAGGTAAGGCATGTTCCAGATTTGAAGAAAAATCTGATTTCAACAGGGCAGTTAGGAAGTGAAGGTTTTGTGACAACTTTCACAGATAAAACTTGGAAGGTCACCAAAGGAGCGCTGGTAATAGCAAAAGGTAAAAATGTTGGTACATTGTATTTATGCAATGGTATTTCTAAATTTGTTAATGCTTTAACTTCCAAAGGAGCAGATGCAGCATTATGGCATCATAGGCTCGGACACATGAGTGAGAAGGGAATGAAGATTCTTCACTCAAGAAATTTGTTGCCAGGTTTGAAGAATGTTGATTTGGATTTCTGTAAGAATTGCATTTATGGAAAATAGAAGAGAGTTATATTTCTCAGAGTTGGGAAAGAAAAGAAGAGCGAAAAATTGGAGCTTGTGCATACAAATGTATGGGGACCTCCTCAGGTATCATCTCTCGGTGGCTCTCGTTATTATGTTACTTTTATTGATGCTGCAACTAGAAAAACATGGATTTATTGTATTCATAATAAATCTAATGTATTTGATACTTTCAAGAAATGGAAAGCTTTGGTTGAGATTGAGAGAGGAAAGAAGTTGAAGTGTCTCAGATCAGACAATGGAGGTGAATATTGCAGCAAAGATTTTGATAGGTATTGTTCGGAGCATGGAATTTGTAGAGAGAAGACAGTTCCAAGAACACCACAAGAAAATGGTGTGTCAGAAAGGATGAACAGAACAATCATGGAGCGTGCAAGGTGCATGCAATTGCATGCAGGATTGCCTTTAAAATTTTGGGTAGATGCTGTAGATACTTTTGTTTATCTAATAAACAGAGGGCCTTCAAGTTCCTTGGATGGTGGTATTCTAGAGGAAGCATGGATAGGTAAAAATGTAAACTACTCTTTTTTAAAGCCTTTTGGTTGTGAGGCCTTTGTCCATATTAATAAAGAAAACAGAACAAATCTTGAGGCAAAATCAAAGAAATGTACCTTTATTGGATATGGTGCTAATGATTTTGGTTATTGCTTATATGATTATGAAAATCACAAAATCATTAGGAGCAGAGATGTAATATTCAATGAAAAGGTCTTGTATAAGAATCAGTTGCAGGAAAAGAAACAGGAAAAAGAAAGCAAGGAATCCACGGTTCTTGATGAGATAACTGAAAAAGTAAAGGTGCCTGAAAATAATAATAATCAACAACCACAGCAGCAGCAACCACCACAACAACAACAGGCACCTCAAACACCTGAAAGTGGTGTTAGAAGATCTACCAGGATAAGTAGACCCCTTGAACGATACTCTCCTTCATTATATTATTTATTGTTGACTGATTCTGGTGAACCTGAATGTTATGAAGAAGCAATGCAGGTTGAAAGTAGGAAGAAGTGGGAGCTAGCCATGGAAGAAGAGATGGACTCCTTAATGCATAACCAGACTTGGGACTTAGTCAGGTTGCCTGCATGTAAAACTACATTGCAGAATAAATGGGTTTACAGGCTGAAGGAAGAAGATGGAGGAAAACATAGGTACAAAGCTAGACTTGTGGTGAAGGGGTTTGCACAAAAGAAAGGTATTGATTTTGATGAAATATTTTCTCCTGTTGTTAAGATGAATTCAATCAGAACTATCTTAAGTCTAGTAGCAGCGGAAGATTTACATCTTGAACAGTTAGATGTAAAGACAACATTTCTCCATGGAGATTTGGAGGAAGAGATATACATGCAGCAACCAGAAGGATATGAGGTAAAAGGGAAAGAAAAATTGGTGTGTAGGTTAAAGAAGAGCTTGTATGGTTTAAAACAGGCTCCAAGGCAGTGGTATCTAAAATTTGACAAGTTTATGTCTGAACAAGGTTATACTAGATGTCACTCTGATCATTGTGTTTATCTAAAAAGGTAAAATGATGGCAGCTATATTATATTGTTATTGTATGTAGATGACATGCTTGTTGCAGGGTCTAACATGCAGGAAATAAATGTGCTCAAAAGAAAATTGGCAAATTCATTTGCAATGAAGGATTTAGGAGCTGCAAAACAAATCCTTGGTATGAGGATAACTAGAGACAGGAAAAATCGCAAATTAACACTGTCTCAGAATGAGTACATAGAAAAGGTGTTGAAAAGATTTAATATGCGGAATGCAAAACCAGTTAGTACACCTTTTGCTAGCCATTTCAAACTTAGTAAGGAGATGTGCCCAAAGACCCAAGAAGACATGGATTATATGTCTAAAGTTCCATATGCATCTGTAGTTGGAAGCTTAATGTATGCAATGGTCTACACAAGGCTTGATATTGCACATGCAGTGGGAGTTGTAAGCAGGTACATGAATAATCCAGGAAAAGAACATTGGATGGCAGTAAAATGGATTCTCAGATATTTGAGAGGTACCACAAACCAAGCATTATGCTTTGGTGGTTCAAACATTGCTCTACAGGGATATGTTGATGCAGATATGGCAGGTGACAGAGATAACAGGAGGAGCACTACAGGATATGTATTTACTGTAGGTGGAACAACTGTCAGCTGGGTTTCAAAAATCCAAAGTGTTGTTGCACTTTCAACAACAGAAGCAGAGTATGTTGCTGCTACAGAGGCTAGTAAAGAAATGATTTGGTTACAAAGGTTTATGGATGAATTGGGTAAGAAGCATAATATGGGCACACTATACAATGATAGCCAAAGTGATATTCATCTTGCAAAGAACTCAGCATTTCATTCCAGGAGTAAACACATACATCTCAAGTACCATTTCATACGGTCAGTATTGGAAGATGGAGAGTTGAAGCTGGAAAAGATACACACTAGCCAGAATCCTGCAGATATGCTAACAAAAGTTGTAACTAGGGAGAAACTAAGAACATGCTCAGTTTCAATTGGTCTTCAATGATGACGATGAATATGAGAAACAGCCAGGTCCAAAGACGAGTCATTGTCCAGCAAATGAAGCAGCGGTGGAGTTGCTACAATCAGTCTCCAAGTGGGATATTGTTGGGTGTGGAGCCTGATTATCTTGTTTACTTTGTATCACAGCATTGGACCCCTGTACCTTAAAAAGGAGTGGCAACGCCGCCTTTAATTAATCACTGCCCCCCCCCCCCCCTTGGCAGGGGTTTTCGGGGGCAGCGCCCACGAAGCTAAAAACAAATTTAAAATTGCCTTGTAAAAGTATAGTAATTTCTAGTCAATCTAGGCCGTTCATTAGGCAAATGATCTGACGGTAGAAGTTATGTTTAGATTAGGGTTTTTTTCCCTAGAAGGAAACCCCCTTGTATATATCAGGGTATTGTATTGCGGCTGTGTATCATGTGTGTATTCTCGGAGCGAGAAACAAAGAGGGAGACTGTGAGAGATAGCAGAGGATATTACAGTGGATCTATTGTAGGTTTTGTCTCTTCATTTTTGTTGGATAATAGAAAGGAAGGACTAGCTGTTCGGGGTGGACGTAGCCCAAACTGGGTGAACCACGTATATCTGTGTCTCTCTAATTTTATGTGTTTTGTGTGCTTGTATTTTTCTGCATATTTTATGTGTTGCATTGCTCCATAATATATAATTTTGTAACATTCGTCACTGAACGGAGTGGGAAACAAATCATGGATAAAAGCATTGTTTAAGCTTTTGTAATATACACAGACTCGTATCTTTGATTTCTCCTTTTTGCTCTGTATAACAATGGGACTTACCCATTCTGCTTCTTCTACTGGGAATATTAATCCGACTTTCAACATTTTGTCGATCTCTGCTTTCAGCTTTTCTTTTACTCTTGGGTTCAGATGATATGGTCTATGTTTCACAGGCCTTTCTTTGAGCTTTAGTATTATCCGCATTTCCCCCATCTCCCCTTTTATGCTCATTAGATCCGCTACTGATGAAGGAAACAAGTCCTCGTATTCCTTGAGTAGGCTAAATATTTCCTTAGTTGTTTGTTAATGCTAGTATTCTCCAATTGTCGCCAACTTAGGCTTGTCTTTTGTTCCAATATTTACTTTCTTGGTTCTAAGAGGTAACATATGGATCCCTTATGTCGTCGGTTCTTCTTTGATGTCCGTCTTCCCTTTGGTTTCTTCAAAATATAGGTGCCTGAGATCCTCCAGATTGTCATCGTCCATCTCACTATTAATTTTTTGACATGCCACCTTTTGCCAGATATCCTGGTATTGACACGACGGCTCGTCCGTTTGTTGAATATCTGGGAAGAACAGTATCTTCTTGATTGCGTGCAAATATTATGTAACCGGCTCGGTATTTCCTTCAAATGAGAAACACTGGGTGAAGTTGTCCGCAACTTCCTGCCATTTGTGGGTCCTTCTCCTTTTTTCTTTCGTCAGGTATCAGGCATTTGGAATTACGTCCAGAGAGTGGATAAACTGGTGGACCCACAGTTCTTCTGGATATCCATTGATTTTCCATTGGGCTTCACATTTCTCCAGATGGTTCCTAGGGTCTGAATCCCCTTGGTACTTGTCCTTACTTCTGGGTCCTTCCTCTTCCTGAAATCTGGCTTTTAATGCTTTCGTAACTTCGTCCCATTGCGTCAATGAGTTCTAATGATTACTCCACCATCTTGCGGATGTGGATTTTAATTCCATGTCCATCAATGGTATTCTGTGGCTTTCTAGTACCGTAGTTTCTATCTTGGCTATGAAAAGGTTTACAACCCTCATATCAGATAAGATTGGGTATTCCAGAATCTCCGCCCCAATCCAATTGACTGTTGCAATATTGGCGCATCTCCTCGTATTTGTTTCATACCCTCCTTGATTCCAATAATCCCAAGCTATTTCTGATCCCAATTCTAAGCTTTGGATGCTTCTCCAACTTACCGAGCCTTCTATTGTCGAGTTAATGTAATCTTCTCTTTTTCCTGGGGTCATCTGATAGAGATGGTCCAGAAGCTGAGCATCTTCTCTGTTATCCATAGTCTCTGTATATCTTGGTCCTTGGTATGGGTCGAGTGGCTGAGTGACTCTGACCTCCCCATCCTCAAAAATAATCAGTTCCTTCTTTAGATCGATTATTTCATAATTTTCAAAGGCCCAATCAATTCCTAACAGTGCAGGGTGTTGGCCACCTATCAAATTTGTTCTATCAAAAGGTGGCCAAAACATTGTTTAGTCTTCAAGAAATAGTTTCATTGCCAGAATGTTATCTCTTGAAGCATCTGGAAGATCTCATGCCCATGTCTAAATCTCTTCACTGCTGATTCCCTTCAAAACTCAAAAATTTTGCTGAAAATTCTATGAGAAAGACTGCTGCAATTTCCTCTTCCTCCCTTTCCTCCATGCAGAAACTAACCTCGATTTGTTTCCCCTTTCCTCCGTAAAATTCCTCTTTTTTATGTTTTCCCCTTATTCCATCCATGAAACTCATTGTTGCATAGTTTAAAACTCCTTTTAAAACTATAGCGAAAACCCCAAAACCCTTGGAAAACCATTAAAATTCTATGAGAAAACTCATCTTTTATTAAGGGTATAAGCCCCTTTGGGCCAAGTCTCAACCACTTCCCCACCGTATGCCCATGGTGCTAAGACCAAGCGCTAAAAACCTTTCAGCGATAATCGCATCGCAAAAATCCAAAGCATGAAAGTCCTTTGCCATTACAAAAACTCTAATGCGATTAGCCCCTGTTTCACAGCCCTTGATTATGTTGTTATTCCATGTAACCCGTGGGCCCGCAATCAGGTGCTAAACCATTTTTAAAATCCATCTCTGATCCGTTGTTTATTTTATAAATACATAAAACCCTTTTTATCCAAAGTTTGGTCTATAGCGCCCATACAATGCTTTTCAAATGAAAAAAATGGTTAGATTAAAAAGATCGAAGCGCAATCGCATCGGAGAAATCCAAATGGGTTGATTGAAAGACCGCATCAAAGGTTCCGATGTGATTAAGTCCCATATATATAAACCCCGCCCCCTTTTCTTTCATTCCATACAACCTACACCCTGGGACCAAGTGTTGAAGTCCCAAGGCGCTCAATCGCATCGCAAGTTTCGAATGGGTTGATTGAAAGACCGGGCTCGACAGTTCTGATTCAATTGGCCCTTTATTATATAATGCCCCGGGCCCATCATATTCCATATATCCAACGGCCCCGCAATCGGGCGCCAATCATGTTATATATAAATATGCTTCTCCGATCCACCAAAAACTTTGTATTATTCGAAAATTTGGGTTTTATAAAGTGTTAAAGGGTTTTTCCGCTAGTGCATAATCCACCGTTGATCTTAAACCGATCGAAAGGACAATGCTAAATCGCATCACAAAGTTCCATCGCATGTGTTGATTTGTCCCCCCGATCGGCCACCCCTCCGATTCACTCTCCGCCATCGAGCTGATCTGCAGATCGACAGACAGCACTCAATCGCGCAATCGCATCGGCAATTTCCATCACACCCTTTCTCTATCCCCGCCGATTGCAATCCTCCGATTAGATCTGGACCGTCCACGTGTCCAGATCAGACGGTCCTTCTCTTTTCCCACGCCTCTGAAGTATTTTAATCCAAAAACGCAGGATTTTATAACATACTTCTATATTTTGCAGGTTTGAATGGTTTATCCATTATATTGAAGAAAGGCTGAAGACCGAGAATGACGATTCTCGTGCCTTTGATTAATCAAAGAGAACCATTCGCTCGGCTCAAACTCTGCATCTCGTCAATGTTTCATGAGGCATTGATGCCATATCAGCCCCGCACGGCCTGCATATCAACAAGACACAACAATACATTGAAGAAACAAAGAATATCAATGTTTGAAGACTTCCCAACATAGTTTGAAGGATTAAGGCACGTATTCAGCAAATCAAAGCCTAAATCCATGGATAAAAGCATCATAAAGACCGGAAGGAACAAGATAAGCCGGATCAGACCTAAAACACAAATCTCAAGTAACTTAAAAGTGTTTTGGGAAGAAACGAAGACATCTGTCGATCCAAGAATGCCTCCACCACTTGAAGCAGAGGCTAATCGAACCCTCTCCAGCTCCTAAAGGTGCCTGCAGCCTTGCAGTAATCATAGAAGGCTTAGTCATTATCTGAAACAAGAGGTTTTTACTCGAGGATGGCCGAACAATTAATACAAATCAAAGATCTTATCTCTAATTGTCGGAAAAACTATTTTAAAGATTAAGGACAGCCCAGAAGTAAATATTTTTTATCATTAGGCCTCGTGAAGCAAAAAATAGAGTTACTTCAACATGACACAGAGGCCCTCAAAGGCCGAGAAGTCATCCATCTGTATTAATTGACCCAGCAGATCTTTTATCAAATCCCACCTCCTTTTTCTTCTATAAATACTTCTGTAGAAGATGAGCAATGGTTGGTCTCTGGACATCTGAATGTATGTAATAGTTATTGTGAAGCTACTGATGCCCTGTTTGCGACTTAAAGATACATAATCTGATATGAGAAGTTTGAAGTTGTAGAGACCCATCGGGCTTGCTGATTGTAACTGGTTTGAACATCAATACAAGCTGCTGATTTATGGGATCCTGATTTATGTCAATGGTGATGTGTTCCTCACTGTCAATTGTTATTTTGCTTAATGTTTTCACTTTGTCCACTTTCTCTGATAAAGAGCAGCAAACATAAGTAACTTGCCCCATGGATCCTGCTTGAACCTTGTTGTCCAATTAAAATCCTCCTATGACTCCATAGCCCAATGGGTTAAAACTGTATTTGCCTTTCTGTCAGCGGAATCATTCCTTCACCTGCAGACACCTTCACCCTTCATTTTGAAACTGCCTTCACCTTCATCATGTCTTTTCCCAACTAAAACAAACAAACAAAAAACCCAAGCTCTTCATAACTAGCCTAATATCACATTCCAGGTTTTAAAGATCACATCTTTAATCTCATTCATAGAGAGATCCCTCTCTGGATTCAGGAGGGCTAGATCCTTGAATCCCAAAGTGGTTTGATGTTGTCTTATCTTTTGGTTTTGCCAATCTGGCCAAAACATAGGAACCCCAACATAATGGTGACTCCACTGGGGAAATCAGTTCAATTTGCACCTTAGGTTCCCTTAAAACTTCATAAAAACTTGAGAGTAAAAGCAGCCTTTCTAAGCACTACCAAGTAATGGTAATCATGGTAAAACTTGTGTTGAATCAGTGACAAACTAGGCAAACCCTAGGATTCTCCTAAGTCTTTATCTAACCTTGAAAGATCAGCTAACTTTGCCATAAGAGTAGACTGTCTTTGTCTCATAACCGTAGCTAAGTTGTGAAACAGATTTAGGATATTCTTAGAAACCACACAACTAAAAATAACTCAGAAAACCCAAAAAATATCCCGGATTGGTATTTAATAAACATGGTAGTGGACCATAAAACCTTTTACCTCTAAAAAGAGCTAAAAAAACTTCCACTTGGCGACTCCAAAATCCTGAACAAACCTTAATACTCCACTAGGAAGAACTCTTATAATTGTAGTATTATTCAAACTCAGTTAGAGAATTGTAGGATTAAATTTTGTGTAAACAGACTAGTTAACCTTTTAAAGACTGTCATACCTGGTTGAACTTTTTCTATTTATTTGGATCTAAAAAAACACAGCACAGTGGCTCCTAGAAAGATTCACACTAGAGCCTATCCTGACCCTGATCCACCTGAGACAGTTGATAACCCAGAAAGTATTCTTAGGAAGTCTCATAGGATTAAATTATCAACTATTTTCAGATCACCCTTGAGAGCTAATTCAGTCCCTGAAAATATTTCATCTCTACAACAATCACAAGCTGACTTAGTAAATCCATTTAGAACTAGATAATTTGGTGATTTAGATCAGTTAGATTCTGAGTCTTCACTTTCATCTCCTGAAACAAGTGAATGTCCTGGTAGCAGAGAAACAACACCTCTTGATTTACATTTCCTTCACAAATTAGGTGTCTCTCACCCAAGATCAGCTCAGCAATATACTCCTGGTCCATCCACTTATGCTCACCCTACATCCACTGTTCAAACCACTCCACTCTAGCCCACTTTCCCCTTTGCTAATACACCCCTTGTGAATCCACCCCCACCACATATCATGGCTGCATGGTATGCTCCCTTAGTCCTTCCTATACCATTAGTCAATATTCCACAGGACTATCAGTCTAAAATTCCATTGTATGATGCTAGCAATGCTACAACTGCATCACAACATGTGGATAAGATGAATGACTACTTTGACAGAAATGAAATTGATAATGATTTTATCAAGCTTATATTATTTGCTCAGAGCTTATGGGGAGAGGCAAGAAAATGGTTCAAAGGTTTAACCCCCCATAGTATTAATGATCTCCAAGCCTTCTATCAAACATTCTTAAACAAATGGGAAGTATATGGCTAGGACCCATATATGTCCAAAATGTGGGTTTTTATGGTTTTTCAATGGATTTCCAAGGAAATTGAGGGTTCCAATATAGTTTAAAAATGAGTTTTAAACCATGTAAAGAGGATTTTCATGAAAGGGAGAAAAGGAATCATAAAAATAGAGGAGTTTTATGGAGAAAGAGGGGGGCAAATGAGGGTTAGTTTTGGAAGAAGGGAAAAGGGAAAAGGTGCTTGCAGCAGTATTCTGGCTTGGAAATCAGTAGGACTTCTAAGTGTAAAATGGGAACAGCAGTGAAGTTCGGATAGAGGATAGGCATGAGGCCTTCAAGAGTCTTCAAGAGCCAACAATTTTTAGCAATGAAATTTGTTCCTTGAAGGCTCAAAAAGTCTTATCCACCTTTTGCTATAACAAATTTTATAGGTGGCTAACATGTTTGACAACTTTAGGTTGGTTGTAGTGCTATTTTGTGAAGATTTGTCAGAGGTTTTGGTGTTGGGAGTTTGTTGACTGGCTTTGCTTCTAAGGTCATATTTTTTTTGGGATTCTATGAGGAATTTTTCCATATCTGGAAAATAACCTTCATCATCATCTATGTTGTCATCATAAGGGGTATAAAGACCTTGTTCTCTATCATAATGAATCCCAAAGTCATCATTATCTACTCCCAGCATGTTGACATCATCTTCTTATGTTATCTCATTTGTTTCCTCAACCTCACTTATATAGTTTTGATGAAAGGGAGGAGTGATTTGTTGATCGTCTTCCCTAGATCTGTTTGGAGGTTGGTTCCTTCTAAAATTCTGATTCTAGTTTTTATTTTGAGGAGCAGTTTGGTTTTGACTTGCTTGTGCTCTCTCAAGGATGCTCATTCTCTTCATCATTTCCTCTATCATTCTTTCCATCTTTGAGTTGGAAGTAGAAGGTGCATTTTCCTCTCTAAAGGACACCCTCTTTTCAATTTTCATTCTTGCTCTCTTTCTCCATCAAGTTGACTTCCACAGAGAGAGAACCCTTTTTCATGTCTTCAAGAGTTGAAAAATATCTCTCTCTCAGCTGATAGGCCATCTCAGGGTCAAACCCTTCAGAAAATTGTTTAAAGCTGAGCCCTGTGGAGGTTTTAGTTCTGGGGAAAGTGCATTATACACACTATTAAATCTAGTGCAATAAGCTTGCACACTTTCCCCAGTGTCTCTACGGAGATTCTTGTACTCAAAAAGGACTTGGAGAGGGTTTTTATTTACTTCCCATTTGTTTAAGAATGTTTGATGGAAGTCTTGGAGATCATTAATACTATGGGGGGTTAAACCTTTGAACCATTTTCTTGCCTCTCCCCCTAAGCTCTGAGAAAATAATATAATCTTGATAGAATCATTATCAATTTCATTTCTGTCAAAGTAGTCATTCATCTTATCCACATGTTGTGATGCAGTTTTAGCATTGCTAGCATCATACAATGGAATTTTAGACTGATAGTCCTGTGGAATATTGACTAATGGTATAGGAAGGACTAAGGGAGCATACCATGCAGCCATGATATGTGGTGGGGGTGGATTTACAAGGGGTGTATTATCGAAAGGGAAAGTGGGCTAGAGTGGAGTGGTTTGAACAGTGCATGTAGGGTGAGCAGAAGTGGATGGACCAGGAGTAGATTGCTGAGCTGATGCTTGGTGAGAGACACCTAATTTGTAAAGGAAATGTAAATCAAGAGGTGTTGTTTCTCTGCTACCAGGACATTCCCATTTGTTTAAGAATGTTTGATGGAAGGCTTGGAGATCATTAATACTATGGAAAATTATATGACCAAGGCTTTCCAATTATACCCCCCATAGGGTTTCCAATTATATGGGCCTTTTGGTCATATAATTTTCCACGTGCCCAAAGGCCCCGTAGCGGGGCGCCTGCTCATGTTATATATATATTCCTCTCCCCCCGAAAATATTAAAACCTTGTGTTATTTTCAACTTTGGGTTTTTAATTATTTTCTAAAGTTTTTCCGCCGGTTCAAACACCAGTCAATCTCCACCGTCGATTTGATTTGCAAATCGACGATGCGGAGTTCGTCTCCCCAGTGGTCCCCACATTCCACTCACCATTCCAAAAACTGCGCGGTATTCATCGCACCGCCTTTGGGTCAAAGGTGGTTTTTTCTCGATCGACAGCGATTCTATACGCTGGCCGACACATGTCCTGTGTACTATTTGAAAACTGCCCCCCCATCGCGCATTAAATTTCAGCAACAAACCCCGCGTGATATTGGCATCCAACGTACGATCTGGGGCGGGCCATCCAACGGCTATCGCTCACCGAAGATGCCCAACAGTTAACCGGGCTACGGCGCGGCATCCAACTAATCTATGTCGTCGATCTGATCTGCAGATCGATGGTTCATATTTCATCACCCACTTTCGATCACCCAGTCAACGTTTTCCACTTTGACTTCCCGTTTCCACTCCCGACCGTCGATCTCTGCGTGATCGATGGCTCTGATTTAAAAATTCTTCCACCTTCTCTATGACTTCTCCCGATCAATCCTGACCGTTGGATGATGCCATCCAATGGCCACGCTTCCTCCACATATCCTCCGCAGCAATAAACCTATATATGCAGGATTTTCTAATAGTTTTTGTATTGTGTAGGGTTTCTATGGTTTTGTCACCATAACTCAGGAAATTTTAAAAGCGGAGGGTGACGATCCTCCCTCCCCAAATTCAGCAAAGAAAATCCTTCGCAGGATTGAGATTCACATTTCATCAGTGTTTCCTCAGGCATTGATGCCATATCGCCCCTGTGTAGCCCTGTACATCAGCAAAAACCATGAATCGGATGTAGTCAAAGAGTATCAGTGATAAAGACCAAAATTTATCAGAACAGAGGATTAAAAGACAGATTTTGTGGGGATCATGGCTAAAAACAATTATCAAAATCCTAATCCCCAAGTAAAACACATTTTAAAGAAGATCTTAAGTGTTTCATCAACAGGAACACCTCCACCATGACATCTGAGGAAAATTGATTCCTCCTAGCTACTGAAATGCCACCTGTACCTCAAAGTATTCAATCAGAGGATGAATTTATTGATAAGGACCGGATATCTACCTCACAACACAGCCAAAAGGTAAATTATGCAGGCAAATTAATGACAAACATCTGCAGAGTTACTTCGACGCCACATTGAGCCTCAAAGGTCAACAAAAGCTCCCACCGAGCTTAATATTTATGTAAAAACATTTAATACAGAGGACACCTATGTAAGTTTCTTCATTGAGCCCCCAAAGTCCAAGAAACCATTAAATCTGTATTAATTGTAATTGAGATCTTTTATCAGATCTCACCTCCTCATTCTTCTATATATACTACTGCAGAAAATGAGAGAGGGTTTGGTTGCAGAACTTTGATATACACTTAAGCTTAAATTTCTGATTGTAAATAGTGTTCATTGGCCCTTGGAGCTCTGCTTGTGATAGATTAGTTAGGCTGAATAGTGAAGATGATTGTTGAACTGAAACATTGGACTTGAAGACTGTAACTGGTTTGACATCAATAACAAGCTGTTTCTTGGGATCCTGGTCTATATCATTGGTGAAGTGCCCCTCTCTTTCTTATTGTTTCCCTTCTATGTATGTCATATTGTTCACTATTCTTCGATAAAGAATAGAATTTATAGAGTTAGGACCTACTGTATATCAGTAACCTTCTCTGACTGAAAAGCTTTATCCCAATGTTTTCCTCCAATTTGTTTGTTTAAGAATGATTTAATACAGTTTAAGCAGTTAGGAATGTTGGAGTTCCCTCGTCCTACTGTTTGCTTTAAACATTGTTTCTTGAAATTTATTTTCTTTATTTGCTTATTAAAGTTAGACTAGAAAAGTGATGGTTTGCCCTATTTCTAGCTTCTTTTCTCCAAAGGTAGATTCTGAAAGTTTCCCTTGGTGTTGACTAAAAGCAGACTAGGTTTAAAAGTACTTTATCTGATCTTAAGTTTACACTCTGTCTTCTCTTATATGTTTTCATATTTTCTGAAGGTAATTATGTGGATTACTGGATTGTTTGTCAATTAAGTTGCTTTAATACAAACCTGCCCAAGAGGTCAATGGTTAGCCCTACCATTGGTTGGTTTTAAATAGTTACTTAAGAGGATTTTCTTGTTTGGACTGACTATAAATCCCTTGTGAAATTATTATCAGTTTCCACCCCTCCAACACTTTATTGTTCCCATTCCATCATTTTAAATCTCAATAATCTTGTGATGTAGATGACTTGCCCCTTGGATCACTCTTGATGTTGTTGCTCAATTAAAGCCCTGTTATGAATCCATAGCCCAATGGACTAAAAACCAGTGTTATATCTATCTTTTTAGCCTAGTTGTTCCATTCACTTGCAACTTCTCACCTTTGAAACTCTTTGCACTTAGGAATTTCCACCTCAAGCAGTATTCATGCTCAACCATCCAAAAACAAAACAAACCCTTAGCCTTCATAACTAGCCTAATATCATAACCCCAAACTTCAAAGACAAATCCATCTTTGCACTTATTGGAGAGATCCCTCTCCGGATTCAGGAGGGCTAGATCCTATAATCCCAAAGTTGGTTGAAATAATGTTGCTTCTATAGTTTTAGTCTCACCAATCTGCTAAAATTACAGATTCCTAACATTTATGGTGACTCCACTGGGGAAAACATCTTTTGGAGTTATTAAAAGTTCAAAAAACACATTAAAACTCTAGATAACCCCTGGTTTTATGACAATTGTTCAGTTTTCCAGCTGAGCCACCAGTAACTAACATTTTTGGCGACTCCAATGGGGATTTTTGAGTTCATATTTGCTTGGCCAGCTTTTATAGACTCTTTAGTTTTCCATACAACCATAGAAACTCAGAAAAACCCAAAATATTTCATATTGGAATTAAATGAACATGGTGGTGGACCATAAAACCTTTTACCTCCAAAAGAGCTAAAAACTTCCACCTGACGACTCCACACTCTGAAACTCCCAGAAGACCAAATGACTCCACTGGTAGAAGACCCTGAACTGATTGACCAGATACAGTGACCTCTTTCTTTATTTACAAATATGATTCCAAGAATACAACAAAGATATTCCCCAATGAGTAGAGATCATATCCCTGGGTTTCCACATAAGATGCCCCAGGTGAATTGGGATGACAACCTTCCTGTTTTTCAAGGTGAAAAGTTTGATGACCCTCTATTACATCTCATCAAATTTCATATACATGTATGGAGGTTGAAAGTTGAATGGCATGAAGACTGCCTAATGAAAATGTTCATGTTAACATTAGAAGGAAAAGCTAGCGATTGGTATGAATACTTAAAATCTAGTAGTTTGTTTTCTTTAAGATACCCTGAATATGTGTTCTATGAGAACTATAAATAAAACACTACATCATTATCATTGGGTGCAATATATTATGTTCCATCACAAAACATCACCCAATACATTCTAGATAATGAGGAAGCTTTGGAAGAGATGCATCCTGAAGATCTTTTAACAGCCATTCATGAGTTTAATCTCCTATTGAAAAAATTTAAGAACATAGATGAATAAATTGAGGAAGAGATGATCCAAGAAATAAAGAACATCCCTCTAGATATCCCTGAAAACTCAATAATTAATTCATCATTCCTTATAGCCGAGGTTCAAGAAGACATCCAGCCTCAAAATCAGTCTTCACAAGAGACAGAGAACTATTGTACTTCTGTTCAAAGGGACATGGAAACATCTTCCCCTTTGACAAGGAAGGAAATAGATCAGACTATTTATAAACAGTCAGTCTCTGAAAATTTTTGCAAAACAAACACTCTTGCTCAATCACATAGAGAACTTTGTTGTACGGATTTAGAAAGTTCTTTTGTAGATCAGAATGAAGAAGGACCTACTGATATCCCAATATGTTTGACTAATGAAAATGATTATTCTAATTTATTTTCAAACTTCAATTAGTCTTATGATGATGATGATTTCCAACCAGAAACTAATCATGCAAGGCAACCAGCATTTGATTGGTGTTATGAGTTTCACCATCATCATCTTGAAAGCCACAATCATCCTTTTCGATCCATCATAAAAAGCTTTCACTTTATTGGGAATCAACAGCCTTTCAATTTAGAAGGTGGAGAGAAGAGTAATGAAGAAATTTTTGAGCAAGAGGAAACCATTGAATACACCCCCACTCAAGAATATAATAATCTCTTCACAAAGTTCAGCCCACTAAATCCAAGCATACCAGGGCTACAAGAGGACAACACTGCCAAATATGATGAGTCCTCCAGTTTAGATGATGATGAATAAGAGGGAGAGAAACAAATACAAGACTATCTTGCTGTGGATATACCATCTTCCCAAGAAGAAAATTCTCCTATCATTGATATCAATCTGCCATTCAAAGAACCTAAATGTATATTAGAAGCAAGCATATGTTTAGAGAAAGAAAATATTTCAATGTTTTCTATTGTGCAGGTTAAAGATGACGATAATTCCAAGCTACATACTAAAGAGATACTCCTCAAAGCTGATGTCTTGGAAGTAGATAATCTACCAATTGTGGAGGACCAAAAGGAAGGGAAACTCCATATTTTCTTTTTTGATCCTTTGGAAGAGTGCGTGGAGGTCCCGACTGGCTCAAATTATCAAGCATGGATCCTTTACAAGAGCCAGGGACATGAAAAGTTGCCGCCTTCTATGGTAGCCTTGATATTGAAGGATAGTCTTCAATATGTTTTATGGATACCTCTAACAAGCAGCCATATTTTCTTCTTCTTCTTGACATTACTCAGCTGGCTGCATTGGCATTTTTGTATCATATGATAAATGTAAATACTCCATGATTAGAATAGATTAGATAGGAATGTCAATAAAGCTCATTTTTGAGCATATATTTAGTTGTTGTTTTCTGCTTTGAAGAAAAATAAAAAATACAAAAATACAAAAACAAAGAAAAGAAAGAAAAGAGGGCAGATTGTCAAAACAATAAAGGTATAGCCGCATACCAAAAAGAGAAACAAATCTGAATGTGTGCAAGCTTAAATGCCACTCCTACAAAACACACTTCTAGTTAGTCAAACAACCTAATCTTGACTAATTAGTTTTAAATTTTCTGCTGATAGGATAGTGAATTTGATTTGCCAAACTGTTTAATCTTGCCTTATTAGTAGATAGTTTAGGATAGAAATTAAAGGTTCAAACATGTTCAAAATCTGAACCTAAGTTTCCAAAGAGAGATGACTCAAATCTGTTTTATTTTCTGAGTCAAAAAAGAAGTAAATATGGTTCTAATTAGCTCAAAATCTGAACCAGAAAACAAGGAAGAGGCAGCTCAAACAAAAGTCAAAACAGAGTTGTAAAAAGAGAAGGCCATGATAAGAAAATTCCAGATATTAAACCTTCCATTTTGTTTAAATTTTCTGCAAAATAAATGTCTATGTGTAGTTTGTCTTTTATGCCATGAACCAGCTTCAAGTTAGACTGTTTAATCCTGACTTTAATGCTTTTAAATTTCTGTTGTAGAAATTATAGAATAAAAGTTTGTTGGACAGTTTAATCCCAACAGACAGTAGATTAGGTATAGAATCATATGGGCTCAACTGTTTAATCTGGGTCCATGGAGAAATAAGGAGTAGAATTAGACTAGTTTTATGCTTCTAAAAGAATAAAATGTTGTGAAAAGAGTTTGCCAATCCAAGTGCACTCTAATGAAGAAAAAATGTTAGATCAGTAGGATTGGGTAGGTAGAAAGTTTGTATTGATGAAGGTCCATTTTTTTCATGGCTGCTAATATGTTTTTAGAGAAGACCATCCCAGCAAAGGAAGGGCAGCCTAATGGATCAGGCACATGTCAGCCTCCTAGAGAACATAATGGACGTGGCACAGGTCAGCCTCCCAGAGAATGCAAGTCTGAAGTTCTTGATGCCTTCAAGAAGGTATCATCCCCAAGTGGAGCCACTGTTAGCCACCTATAAAATTTGTTATAGAAAAAGGTGGCTAAGACTTTTTGAGCCTTCAAGGAACAAATTTCATTGCTAAAAATTGTTGGCTCTTACAGAATCTTGAAGGCCTCATGCCTATCCTCTGTCCGAACTTCACTGTTGTTCCCATTTTACACTTAGAAATCCTGCTGATTTCCAAGACAGAATACTGCTGCAAGCACTTTTCCCTTTTCCCTTCTTCCAAAACTAACCCTCATTTTCCCCCCTCTTTCTCCATAAAACTCCTCTATTTTTATGATTCCTTTTCTCCCTTTCGTGAAAATCCTCTTTACATGGTTTAAAACTCATTTTTAAACTATATTGGAACCCTCAATTTCCTTGCAAATCCATTGAAAAACCATAAAACCCCATATTTTGGACATATATGGATCCTAACCCTTTTTCCCTTTGACCCTCGGTCATATAATTTTCCACGCGCCCAAAGGCCCCGCAACCAAGCGCCTGCTCATGTTATATATATATTATGCTCCCACCAAAAATATTAAAACCTTCTGTTATTTTCAATTTTGGGTTTTTAATTATTTTCTAAAGTTTTTCTGCCGGTTCAAACCCCAGTCAATCTCCACCGTCAATATGATCTGCAGATCGACAGTGTGGAGTCCGTCTCCCCAGTGGTCCCCGCATTCCACTCACCATTCCAAAAACCGTGCGGTATTCATCGCACCGCCTTTGGGGCAAAGGTGGTTTTTTCCCGATCGACAGCGATTCCATACGCTGGCCAACGCGTGTCCCATGTACTATTTGAAAACCGCCCCCCCATCACGCATTAAAGTTCGGCAACAAACCCCGCACGATATTGGCATCCACCACCCGATCTGGGGCGAGCCATCCAACGACTATCGCTCACCGAAGATGCCTGATAGTTAACCAGGCTATGGCGCGGCATCCAACTAATCTTCACCATCGATCTGATCTGCAGATCGACAGTTCATATTTCATCACCCACTTTTGATCGCCTAGTCAACGTTTTCCACTTTGACTTCCCATTTCCACTCCCGACCGTCGATCTCTCCGTGATCGACGGCTCTGATTTAACAATTCTTCTGCCTTCTCTATGACTTCTCTCTATCAATCCTGACCGTTGGATGATGCCATCCAACGGCCACGCTTCCTCCACATGTACTCCGCAGCAATAAACCTATATATGTAGGATTTTCTAATAGTTTTTGTATTGTGCAGGGTTTCTATGGTTTTTTCGCCATAACTCAGGAAATTTCAAAAGCGGAGGGTGATGATCCTCCTGCCCCCAATTCAGCAAAGAAAATACTTCACAGGATCAAGATTCACATTTCATCAGTGTTTCTTCAGGCATTGATGCCATATCACCCCTGCGCAGCCCTGTACATCAGCAAAAACCATGAATCGAGCACAGTCAGAGAGTATCAGTGATAAAGACCAAAATTTATCAGAACAGAGGATTAAAAGACAGATTTTGCGGGGATCACGGCTAATAACAATTATCAAAAGCCTAATCCCCAAGTAAAAAACAGTTTAAAGAAGATCTTAAGTGTTTTATCAACAGGAACACCTCCACCGCCACATCTGAGGCAAATTGATTCCTCCCAACTACTGAAATGCCACTTGTACCTCAAAGTATTCAATCAAAGGCTGAAATTATTGATCAGGACCGGATATCTGCCTCACAACACAGAAAAAAGATAAATTCTGCAGGAAAATTAATGACAAACATCTGGAGAGTTACTTCGACGCCACACTGAGCCTCAAAGGTCAACAAAATCTCCCACCGAGCTTAATATTTATGTAAAAACATTTGATACAGAGGACACCTATGTAAGTTTCTTCATTGAGCCCCCAAAGGCCAAGAAACCATTAAATCTATATTAATTGTAATTGAGATCTTTTATCATATCAACCTCCTCATTCTTATATATATACTACTGCAGAAAATGAGAGAGGGGTTGGTTGCAGAACTTTGATATACACTTGAGCTTAAAGTTCTGATTGTAAATAGTGTTCATTGGCCCTTGGAGATCTGCTTGTGATAGATTAGTTAGGTTGAATAGTGAAGATGATTTCTGAACTGAAACATTGGACTTGAAGACTCTAACCGGTTTGACATTAATAACAAGCTGTTTCTTGGGATCCTGGTCTATATCATTGGTGAAGTTCCCCTCTCTTTGTTATTGTTTCCTTTCTATGTATGTCATATTGTTCACTATTCTCTGATAAAGAACAACATTTATAGAGTTAGGGCCTACTGTATATCAGTAACCTTCTCTGACTGAAAAGCTTTATCTCAATGTTTTCCTCCAATATGTTTGTTTAAGAATTATTTAATACAATTTAAGCAGTTAGGAACGCTGGAGTTCCCTCGTCCTACTGTTTGCTTTAAACATTGTTTCTTGAAAGTTATTTTCCTTATTTTCTTATTAAATTTAGACTAGAAAAGTGATGGTTTGCCCTGTTTCTAGCTTCTTTTCTCCAAAGGCAGATTCTGAAAGTTTCCCTTGGTGTTGACTGAAAGCAGACTAGGTTTAAAAGTACTTTATCTGATCTTAAGTTTACACTTTGTCTTCTCTTATATTTTTTCATATTTTCTGAAGGTAATTATGTGGATTACTAGATTGTTTGTCAATTAAGCTACTTTAATATAAACCTGCCCAAGAGGTCAATGGTTAGCCCTGCCATTGGTTGGATTTAAACAGTTACTTAAGAGGCTTTTCTTGTTTGGACTGACTATAAATCCCTTGTGAAATTATTATCATTTTCCTCCCCTCCAACACTTTATTTTTCCCATTCCATCATTTTAAATCTCAATAATCTTGTGATGTAGATGCCTTTCCCGTTGGATCACTCTTGATGTTGTTGCTCAATTAAAGCCCTGTTATGACTCCATAGCCCAATGGACTAAAAACCAGCGTTATATCTATCTTTTTAGCCTAGTTTTTCCATTCACTTGCAACTTCTCACCTTGGAAACTATTTGCACTTAGGACTTTCCACCTCAAGCAGTAGTCATGCTCAACCATCCAAAAACAAAACAAACCCTTGGCCTTCATAACTAGCAGAATATCATAACCCCAAACTTCAAAGACAAATCCATCTTTTCACTTATTGGAGAGATCCCTCTCCAGATTCAGGAGGGCCAGATCCTAGAATCCCAAAGTTGGTTGAAATAATGTTGCTTCTGCAGTTTTAGTCTCACCAATCTGCTAAAATTACATATTCCTAACAAAACATAAGGAAAAAACAGTAGCTGTGAGTTCTGATAATGGTAGAGAGAAATGCACTTAAAAAAGTGAAAAACAGAACACAGACCTTAGTAGTACTAACTATTCAGCTAGTACTCCTGTTAAAACCATTCTATCAAATGTAAATAGAATGAATCAGTGAGTTGATGTTGCTGATAATATAGCAGCTAGTAAGGCTGAGGCAAGTTCTTCAAAAAACCAAATTCCTTTCAGCCTCGAGCAGGAAATTTCAAAGATCAAAATCTATGTTCCCTTGACTGAGTTAGCTGCCCAGCATGTATATAGAGCCCAAATTTTGAAGGATTTAAATATTGAGGATAATAATGACACAATCAATTTTAATGATGACCAGCTCGAGCTCATTTTTGCTCCTAAAATTGAAGGGAAATTTCAAGAAGGGATAGTACCTCCATTCTACGTCAGCCTTAATATCCATGACAAAATCCTGCATAATGCTATGCATGACTCTGGAGCCTCACACAACCTTATGCCAAAGGTGATAATGGAAAGGCTAGGGCTAGAAATAACCAGACCTTACAAGGATTTATATTCTTTTGACTCTAGCAGAGTGAAATGCCTTGGCCTAATCAAAGACCTTTGTGTGAGTTTGACTCAAATCCTAGCCAAGTACATGGTTATGGATGTTGTGGTGGCTGATGTGACTCCTAAGTATGGCATGTTGTTATCAAGATCATGGGGTGCCAAGATGCAAGGTACAATGTAGATGTATGGGACATATGCCACTATCCCTGTCTTTAGCCATCTTAGAAGACTATACAGAGAGGCACACTTGAAATTCATGGTCAGTAGCTCAGAAAAGCCTGAAAATTCCCCAATTTACTCTATCCATACAGACTTGGATTCGTTTATCCTTTACAATAGTGAATCCTCAAAGGAGTCAAAGCTAGAAGATAGCGACTCAGCCAAACAGTTAGAGACCCCAAATCTAGAAATAAATCTAGTTCTTGATATGATTGAAAACGAGAGAGAAACCTTCGAACAGTGCGTTGAAACAACAAACCAGAGTGAACAAAACCAAGATGGAAAACAACAGACTACCCGTCACGTTGAACTCCCTGAAAATCCTAAGGAACGAGACCCATTACTACAAGTTTCTGATCCCAAAACAGAACATAAGGATGAACAAGGCAATAGGGGTGAGAACGATGTTAACCCTACGAACAATTCCTTATGGTGCATGAACTTTGACGGGACTTGCACTAAAAAGAGTGCGGGAGCTAGGGTATGGTTAGTCGACACTAAAAAGGGTTACTCCGAGAGCCATGCTTTCAGGCTAGATTTCAAATGCACTAATAACATCGCAGAGTATGAGGCTCTCATCCTAGGATTGCGTCTATTGAAAGAACTAGGAGCCAAGAAGATAATTGTTCAGGGAGATTTAGAATTAGTCATCAAACAACTAAATGGAGAGTATGTTGTTAAGCATCCTAGACTAAGGGTATATCGAAATAATGCCATAGATTTCCTGAAAACATTTACAAAATATGAACTCGTGTTTGTCCTAAGGAGTCAAAACATAATTGCAAATGGATTGGCCTGCGCTGCTAGTTCATGCCAAGAATCACCTAGTGACAAACAGATCACTATTCGAACAAAATACAGACCTGCAGTGCCAGATCATGAGAAATATTGGTAGGTCTTTGAGGGCGATAAACAGATAGTGGATTTCCTGCTTGGCAGAAACGAGTTTGAATTATTTGATTCAGATTCTAAATCTGATGAAAATCGCCTAAACAAAAAGCCCCCTGAAGAAGAAAAACCATCTGGTCCCGTAAAAATCAACATGTTAACTAAACTTGAAACTCATACTAAAGAGTACGACAATGCAGAAAACGAAGACATGGAGGTACTGTCGTCAAAGGATAAGAACATACCTAGGAGGCTAGCCCCATTAGAAGACCTGTTTGATTTTAACGACGTGGAAAATAAACCCACAATAGAATACACAGAGTCTGAGGTCGAAGAATGCAACATAGGCACCAAGGATCAGCCTAAAATGATTAAATTAGCTAGCTCCTTGCCACCAGACATGAAAAATAAATACATTGACTTGTTTAAAGAGTTTGTGGATGTGTTTTCCTGGAGCCATGAAGACTTAAAAGCCTATGATACATAAATCATCCAGCATAAGATCCCTTTGAAAGAAAACCAAAAACCCTTTAAGCAAAAACTGCGTCGAATTAATCCAATACAACTGCCTCTAGTAGAAAATGAAATCAAGAAAATGTATGAGGCAGGAATAATTGTGCCTGTGAGGTTTTCAGATTGGGTTTCTAACCTTGTAGCTGTGAGGAAAAAGACAAGAGAAATCAGACTTTGCATCGATTTTAGGAACCTTAACAGAGCTTCCCTAAAGGACAATTACCCTTTACCCAAAATGGAACACATCCTATAGAGGGTAGTTGGGTCAAAGAGGATTTCTTTGTTAGATGGTTTTTCAGGATATAACCAAGTTTTAGTACTCCCAGAAGACCAACTCAAGACAGCTTTCACCACTCCTTGGGGCACTTTCATGTATGTGAAAATTCCTTTTGGACTAATGAATGTTGGGGCCACTTTTCAAAGGGCCATGGACATTGCATTTTCAGAGGAAATAGGGCACTTCATTGTAATTTACCTTGATGACATAACAATTTATTCCAAATCTGATGAAGAGAACCTCAAACATCTAAGGAAGGTCTTTGAAAAATGCAGGAGATTTGGGCTATCTTTAAATCCCAAAAAGACAGTATTTGGCCTACAAGAGGGTAAACTCCTTGGCCATATTATATCGGAAAAGGGGATTAAAATAGATCCAAAAATATTTGAAGGAATACTACATATTAGCCATCCAAGGAACATAAAATAATTTCAGTCCTTTATTGGAAAAATTAACTTCTTAAGGAGGTTCATTCCCAACTTAGCAGAGCTCCTTAGAAACATGACTAATATGTTAAAAAGGGAAGTAGGAGTGAAGTGGACTGTAGAAGCCAAAAAATCCTTCGAATTGGTAAAACATGCACTCACCCGGGCCCCAGTCCTGATCAGCCCGGACTTTTCAAAAGATTTCCTTATTTTATCCTTTGCTTCTAAACATACAGTGGCTGCAGTCCTATTACAGAAAAACCCATATGGACAGGAACAGCCTATTGCTTTTTTCAGAAAGGCTTTAAGGGATGCACCCTTGAAATATAACATAATGGAAAAACAATCCTATGCTTTGGTAAAGGCCTTAAAAGACTTTAGAGTGTATATTCTGCATTCCCACATCATTACTTATGTGCCTAACATAGTGGTGAAGGAAATTTTGTCACAAGACCCAGATGAAAAGAGGGGCAAATGGATTGCGGTAATATTAGAGTATGATTTGGAAATCAAACCCACAAAACTCATCAAAGGTCAGGACTTAGCTCAATTAATGGATGAATCTAATCTATAAGCCCTTGACATTAACATGATAGATGCCTTGGATGAACAGGAAGAATTACTTGCTCCTGCTATGGAAGATCAGTTCCAAAACTCACCTTGGTATGATGACATCTTGTATGTACTTACAAATCTTAATGCTCCTCCTGATTTATCAAAAACAAAGGCAAGGTTTTGAAAGTTGAAAGCTACGAACTATTGCATTTTAAATGAAGGTTTGTATTGGAAAAATGCTAATGGTTTATTACTTAAATGTTTTCCTGAAGTTGATGCAGAGAGGATCAAGCATGAATTCCATGAGGGAGAGTGTGGAGGTCATCTCTACTGGAAAACCATAGCAATAAAATCCTTAGAACTGGCTATTATCGGCCCACCCTCTTCCAAGATGTCCATAAAATGATAGTTTCCTATCACAAATGCCAAATATTTGAGGGCAAAAGAAAACTCCTTCCTTTACCATTACAACCTATCACTGTTGAAGCTCCTTTTCAACAGTGGGGCCTATATTTCATAGGAGAAATCCATCCTACGTCATCTGTCCAACACAAATGGATTCTCACAGCCACTAACTACTTCACAAAGTGGATAGAGGCCATCCCTTCTAGGAATGCCACAGATTCGGTCATTATAAAATTTCTTGAAGACCATATCCTGTCTATATTCGGCTGCCCTAGAAATATTATTAGTGATAATGCTGCTACTTTTGGTTCCAAAAAGATGATTGACTTTTGTCACAGGTATCAGATTACACTCGGTCATTCTACTGCTTATTACCCTCAAGGTAATGGGTTAGCAGAATCATCAAATAAAATTTTGGTGACCATCATCAAGAATCTGCTTGAGGAAAATAAAAAATCATGGCATAACAAGTTGGTGCATGCTTTGTGGGCAGACAGATTGACCACAAAGAAATCCATTGGGGTGTCCCCTTACCAACTTGTTTATGGAGCAGATGCAGTATTTCCTACCAGCCTAGGTGTACCAGTGATAAAATTAGTCCAAGAAATACAGTCAGAAGAGGACAACATGATAAGGAGGATTAGTCAGACAATACATCTCCAGCAGATAAGGGAAAAGGTTTACAACAGAGCTCAAAAGGTGCAAGAGAACATAAAAAAGTTGTTTGACAAGAGAACAAAGGCTTGTGATTTCAACATTGGAGATAAGGTACTCAAATGGGACTCCAGAAGAGAGGATAAGGGTAAACATGGAAAATTTAACAGTTTGTGCCAAGGTCCTTACATCATTCAGTCCACCATTGGTCCAAATGCCTTTTTTCTGCAAGAGTTAGATGGCACAGATCTATTTGGGGGTCCTATCAATGGCAAGGTCCTTAAGCATTACTACTGCTGAGTTCGATTTTAAAGCTTTCCATTCCCATTGTAAATACCATTTTCTTTGTTCAGTCTCACAAAAGAAAAAATACAAAAACAATAAAAAGGAAGAAAAAGAAAAGAGGGCAGATTGTAAAAAACAATAAAGGTACAGCCCCATACCAAAAAAAAAAGAAAAAAAAATCTGAAAGTGTGCAAGCTTAAATGCCACTCCTAAAAAACACACTCCTAGTTAGTCAAACAACCTAATCTGGACTAATTAGTTTTAAATTTACTATTGATAGGATAGTGAATTTGATTTTCCAAACTGTTTAATCTTGGCTTATCAGTAGATAGATTAGGATAGAAATTAAAGGTTCAAACATGCTCAAAACCTGAACCTAAGTTTCCAAGAAAGAATTGACTCAAATATATGTTTAAATCTGAGTAAAAAACAAAGGTAAATCTGGTTCTAAATCAGCTCAAAATCTGAAACAGTTGACAAAGGAAAGACAGCTCCAAAAAGAGGAAAAAACTGAGCTGTAAAAAGATGAAGGAAGTGCTTTGAAATTTTAGATCTTAAGCCTTCCATTTTTGTTTTAAATTTTCTGCAAAATAAATATCTATGTGCAGCTTGTTTTTTTTATGCCATAGATCACAGCAAGTCAAACAGCTTAATATTTACTTGACTGTTTTTAAATTTCTGTTCTAGAATTTAGAGAATAAAATCTGTTAGACTGTTTAATCCTAACAGATCAGTAGATTAGGTAGAGAAACATATGAACTCAACTGTTTAATCTGGGTTCATGGAGAAATAAGGAGTAGAATTAGATTATATTTCCTGTTTTCAAAAGAAATAAATGTTGTAAAAGAGTTTTCCAATCCAAATGCACTCTAAATGAAGAAAAATGTTAGATCAGTAGGATTGGGTAGGTAGAAAGCTTGTGTTGATGAAGATCCATTGTTTTTTCAATACTGCTAACACATTTCAGAGAAAAAGAAGATTGTCCCATCAAAGAAGGTAGAACAATGGATGAGGTATTGATCAGTCTCCCAGAGAAATGCAGGTCTGAAGTTCTTGATGCCTTCAAGAAGGCACCATCCCCAAGTGGAGCCACTGTTGGCCACCTATAAAAAAATTTCTATCAAAAGGTGGCCAAAATATTGATCAGTCTTCAAGAAATAGTTTCATTTCCAGAATGTTATCTCTTGAAGCCTTTGGAAGATCTCATGACCATGTCTAAAGGTCTTCACTGCTGATTCCCTTCAGAACTCAAAAATTCTGCTGAAAATTATATGAGAAAGAATACTGCAATTTCTTCTTCCTCCCTTTCCTCCATGCAGAAACTAAACTTCATTTGTTTCCCTTTTCCTCCGTAAAATTCCTCTTTTTTATGTTTTCCCCTTCTTCCATCTATAAAAATCATTGTTGCATAGTTTAAAACTCCTTTTAAAACTATAGCGAAAACCCCAAAACCCTTGGAAAACCATTAAAAATCTATGAGAAAACTCATATTTTATTAATGGTTTAAGCCCCTTTGGGCCAAGTCTCAACCACTTCCCCATCGTATGCCCATGGTGCTAATACCAAGCGCTAAAAACCTTTCGGCGCTAATCGCATCACAAAAATCCAAAGCACACAAGTCCTTTGCCATTACAAAAACTCTGATGTGATTAGCCCCTGTTTCACAGCCCTCGATTATGTTATTGTTCCATGTAACCCGTGGGCCCGCAATTGGGCGCTAAACCATTTTTAAAATCCATCTCCGATCCGTTGTTTCTTTTATAAATACATGAAACCCTTTTTATCCAAAGTTTGGTCTAAAGCGCCCATACAATTCTTTTCAAATGAAAAAAATGGTTAGATTAAAAAGACCGAAGCGCAATCGCATCGGAGAAATCTAAATGGGTTGATTGAAAGACCGCATCAAAGGTTCCGATGCGATTAAGTCCCGCATATATAAACCCCACCCCCTTCGCTTTCATTCCATACAACCTACACCCCGAGACCAAGTGTTGAAGTCCCAAGGCGCTCAATCGCATCACAAGTTTCAAATGGGTTGATTGAAAGACCGGGCCCGACAGTTCCGATGTGATTGGCCCTTTGTTATATAATGCCCCGGGCCCATCATATTTAATATATCCAACGGCCCTGCAATCGGGCGCCAATCATGTTATATATAAATATGCTTCTCCGTTCCACCAAAAACTTTGTATTATTTGAAAATTTGGGTTTTATAAAGTGTTAAAGGGTTTTTCCGCTAGTGCATAATCCACCGTTGATCTTAAACCGATCGAACGGACAGCGCTAAATCGCATCGCAAATTTCCATCGCATGCGTTGATTTGTCCCCCCGATCGACCACCCCTCCGATTCACTCTTCTCCGTCAAGCTGATCTGCAGATCGACGTACAGCGCTCAATCGCATCGCAAAGTTGAATCGCACGCATTTTGTTGGTTCCCCCTATCATTCATCCCTCTGATTCGCTCCCCACCGTTGATCTGATTCTCAGATCAACGGTCATCGCTTAATCGCATCGGCCCTCCCAATTACGCAATCGCATCAGCAATTTCCATCGCACCCTTTCTCTCTCCCTGTCGATTGCGATCCTCCGATTATATCTGGACCATCCACGTGTCCAGATCGGACGGTCCTGCTCTTTTCCCACGCCTCTGAAGTATTTTAATCCAAAAACGCAGGATTTTATAACATACTTCTGTATTTTGCAGGTTTGAATGATTTATCCATTATATTGAAGAAAGGCTGAAGGCCGGGAATGTTGATTCTCGTGCCTTTGATTAATCAAAGAGAACCATTTGCTCGGCTCAAACTCTGTGTCTCGTTAATGTTTCATGAGGCATTGATTCCATATGAGCCCCGCACGGCATGCATATCAACAAGACACAGCAATACATTGAAGAAACAAAGAATATCAGTGTTTGAATACTTCTCAGCACAGTTTGAAGGATTAAGGCACGTATTCAGAAAATCAAAGCCTAAATCCATGGATAAAAGCATCATAAATACTGGAAGGCACAAGATAAGACGTATTAGACCTAAAACACAGATCTCAAGTAACTTAAAAGTGTTTTGGGAAGAAACGAAGACATTTGTCGATCCGAGAAAGCCTCCATCGCTTGAAGCAGAGGCTAATCGAACCCTCTCTAGCTCCTAAAGGTGCCTGCAACCTTAAAGTAATAATAGAAGGCTTAGTCATTATCTGAAACAAGAGGTGTTTACCCAAGGATGGCCGGACAATTAATACAAATCAAAGATCTTATCTCTAATTTTCGGAAAAACTATTTTAAAGATTAAGAACAGCCCATAAGTAAATATTTTTTATCATTAGGCCTCAAGAAGCAGAAAATAGAGTTACTTCAACATGACACAGAGGCCCTCAAAGGCCGAGAAGTCATCCATCTGTATTAATTGACCTAGCAGATCTTTTATCAAATCCCAGCTCCTTTTTCTTCTATAAATACTTCTATAGAAGATGAGCAATGGTTGGTCTCTGGACATCTGAATGTATGTAATAGTTATTCTGAAGCTACTGATGCCCTATTTGCGACTTAAAGATACATAAGCCGATATGATAAGTTCAAAGTTGTAGAGACCCACCAAGCTTGCTGATTGTAACTGGTTTGAACATCAATACAAGCTGCTGATTTATGGGATCCTGATTTATGTCAATGGTGATGTGTTCCTCATTGTCAATTGTTATTTTGCTTAATGTTTTCACTCTGTCCACTTTCTCTGATAAAGAGCAGCAAACATAGAGCTAGGATTTACTCTCAACAATATCTTACTCTCACTGAAAGCTTTATTTTTCTATGTTTTCTCGATTCGAACGTTCTGTTTGAAGAGTATATTAATGCAGGTCGGTTTAAAATTACTTGCCTGATCTAGATTTCTCTTTAAAAAGAGTATTTTCTGTGTTTTCCTTGAAGAGTGTATTAAAGCAGGTCGACTTTAAAGCACTTGCCTGATCTAGATTTCTCTTTGTGGTTATATTATGTGGTTTCCTTTAGAATATGCTAAAAGCAGGGTAGTTTAGAAGCACTTACCTAATCTTAAGTTGTTCAAACTGTTTTTTAAAATTTTTTCTGACTAAAAGTACTTCAAAGCAGGCTAGTTTAAAAGAACTTCCCTGATCTCAGAATACTTTTATGTTTCCCCTTAAGTACATGTCGAAGCAAGATAGTTTGAAAGCACTTACTTGATCTAAGGTTATTTCATTGTTTCTTCATTTGTTTGGTTCTACACTTCCTCTTTGTTTCATTCCATAAAATCACTTTAACAAATCCTTTGACATAATTAACTTGCCCCATGGATCCTGCTTGAACCTTGTTGTCAAATTAAAATCCTCCTATGACTCCATAGCCCAATGGGTTAAAATTGTCTTTGCCTTTCTGTCAGCCGAATCATTCCTTCACCTGCAGACACCTTCACCCTTCATTTTGAAACTTCCTTCACCTTGATCATGTCTTTTCCCAACCAAAAAAAACAAAAAAAAACCAAGCTCTTCATAACTAGCCTAATATCACATTCCAGGTTTTAAATATCAAATCTTTAAGCTCATTCATAGAGAGATCCCTCTCTGGATTCAGGAGGGCTAGATCCTTGAATCCCAAAGCGGTTTGATGTTGTCCTATCTTTTGCTTTTCCAATCTGGCCAAAACATAGGAACCCCAACACAGGGTACGTATCTTTATCTCCCATGATGTCGATGACTTCAAAGTCCATAAATGTCTTTACTCCCACAATGTCAACTTCAACCTCCTCCAGTCGACCGATGGGAAAAATGCAACACTAGTTCGCCATCCGAAGTTGAATCGGGGAATATGTCGATCTTGGCTTCCCTAATGCCTCCCAAGTTTTTCTTGGTAGGATGTTGACATCAGATCCCAAATCAAGCATGGTGTATTTAATCTGGAACCCTGCAACTTGTGTGTTCACTCGGAATTCCTTTCCCATCCTTCGCTCATTTCTCTTTATTCTCTATACATACTTCTGGTCTGCCTCTACTGATTCACTTGCTTCTGTGTTCTTGTTTAGCAACCCTTCCAGGTTCTACTTTAGTCGTTCTAGCATTGGTGCATTGTTAACAATTTTAAGGAATAGATGGAACCACTCCTGGATCAAATCGTTAGAATCAATTTGGATTTCATTGTCTTCTTGAGTTTTCTGTAACTCAATTCCTTTGTTTCCCCCCAATTGGGCAAACGTTTCTGCTGCTTCCTGAAAAAATTGTTTCTGTCATTCTGGTTTGGTCAGGAGCTTTAGCAATGCTGGCCTAATCAATTTTATAAGGTCCATAGTATGTGCATATTCCCCTGTTCTTTTGCCTCCTCGTTTTACTATGGCCACGTTTTACATTGTCTTAGTTCCCATTAACCTAGGTTCTGCATTTACTAAATTTGTCCCCCTCTGTCTAGCTCTTTCCTCCCATCTTTTGATAAGATCTAGGAAATATTCTGTTGCATGTGTGTTAACCCGGCACTGAGAACGCCAGGGTCTTCTAGGGAGTGGACATTATCTAGCTTCATGGCCTTTCTGGTCACAGTTTTAGCATCTTACTGGACCTCTACCTCCTACTCGGCCTCCCCTCATGCCTCCTCCTCTTCCTCGGAGAGCTTCGTTTACTCTATATGAAGGTCAGTCCAGCCACTCTGCCAGTGCATCCAGTGCTCAGCACTGTTCTGTACCGTGTGTTGTTGAAGCACATAACTCACAGTATATATTATTTAGAACATTGTAATATTTCTCTAAGATCGGACACAGGCGAGGTCGATGGCCCATATTTTTTCATATTTCACAGTACTCATTGGTGGCTAGACTTTGTTGTGCGAGGAACCCTGTGTATTGTTGTTGCAGTGGATATATCCCCTGGGTGTTTATTTGCGCAACCCCTCCTAGTGGTGGAGCCCCCTGTGCCCCTGTGACCTATGTCCCCACATTTTGGCCCGGCAACCAGGGACATTCAATTTCCACATGTCCCTCCATGAGACAATGTGTACACCATACATTCGGTCTCACCGGTCGCATTGGTTGCATTTCCTTGAGTTTTTCTGCAATACTGGCTATTTTATGCTGCATACCCATTATAGAGGGGTCCTGTACCGCTGCTCCTCCTTTAAACTCTTACGGGTAACCCGCCATAGCTTCTATCTTCATTTCCTGCTCTAGTGTGTCCTGAAACGTGTCGATCCTTTATTGAGTCAATGGATTTTGGGTCAAAGGTAGTAGAGCTTTAATGAACCAGTCCTTCTGATGGTTTGGATCAATTGGATAGCTAATTTTTCTAATTGCGTCCTTGAATCTCCACATCAAATCCCCAGCGGTTTCTCCTTCTCGCTGCTTGATTTCCCACATCTCTGACAGGCCCTGTTGGTCTGTCTCAGGCAGTTTGAATTCCTTAATGAAATCCATCTTTACATCTACCATCAATGGATTCAGGTGAGCTTCCGACCATTTCATAAACCAGCGTAGGGCTCTCTCCCTAAGGGTGTTCTGAAATTCTATCAACTTCCCAACATCTGGTGTCTATTGTGCCCTCTATATGGCCTCGTAGATGTACCAGTGTTGTTCGACATCGTCGTTACCCATTCCAGAGAATTCTGGATACCGTGTAAGTGATCTCGCCATGTTCACTTGAATAGGCGTTACTAAAATGAAATCGTTGGATCCTGGTTGTGAGATCGTGCCACTAGCAATCCTACTACTAGTATGTGTTACTGTTGGAGACTGAATACTGTGCAACTTACTTAATTCATGCAACTTAACAAAAATTTCACTTAAGGGCTTATAGAGCACCAGGGGAAGGTTGGGACTAGAGCTACTTGAACTTTGGGGACTAGGAATATCTTGAGATATGGACGCCGGCCTTTTTTGAAATATTTTCTCCATTGCAACGTGCATCTCCACATCAGACACCTCCTCTGGGCGCGCATATGTACATTCTCCATCAGACTTCTTTCCTTTCTCCTTGTGGACTGGACTCCTATATACCTGCCGCACTTCTTTAATGGCCCCGCCTATATCATGGGGACCCACCTGACCTTCCATTCCCTTTGTCATCTGAGGCGCCTCCACTTTGTTCTTTCGACCGCTTTCCTGTCTTTTCAACTCCTTCATCACCCTCTCTCGCCACCTTTTGATAATCTACACCCTCCGAGGTGCTCGTAGCTCCCTGAGCCTGTTGGCGGTCTCGACATTCATAACCCTACTCCCCCTTTTCACTGTTCTTGTAGCATCTCTTCCTTAATCCCTTCCCCCAACACCGGAGGGTGTATGCTACCATCTCTGCTTTTTGGAATCCCATTAACCCTTCGTGTACCATTAATGCCTTAATCCACAAAGGAATCTCCTCAACAGCTTCCCCCTTAACCCAAATCTAAAAGTATCTTTTGCTCTTGAGAAAGATTGGTAGCACTCTATTGCAAACTCCACTATATATCCGTCCAAGGTAGATTCCACCCAAAAATCTACGGCTCCTGTTAAATCGATGTTCAACCGATGAAGGGCCACCAGATCCTCGTGCGCCCACTTGCGATTGATCTTCCACGACTTTTCCCTCACAGCCTTTGTCTGAAGCCTCTGCAACCAGTTATAAAGTTATTCTGGGAACTTTCCCCAAAATATTTCGTAGTTATCACTAGCAGAGTCAGAGAATAGAACCAGGTTTTTAATTGTTTTCTCATTTTTTCGTCTCAGCTCAGCTTGCTAAGCAATAAACTGATCTAGGTGGTTATCCCACCAACTTATTATTTCCCTTTCGAAGATCTGAGATACCATGATCTAGCTCCCAAATGATTTCTCGGGTCCTGGCAACGGAACCATTTGTTGGAGAGAGAACAAATCTCGGAAAGAAGACCCAGGTTCAGGTTAAGGGCCAACAAGGTTTTCCGCCGTAGTCTAGGTTCACGCCAGCATTTGCACCCAGCTTCGAAGAGTCGAGAGTCTCACCCGAGGCGTGCCGTGACCTTTCTATGGTAGGGAGTCGATCGGTATCACAAAAAAAACAACATCTATAAGGTTGAATCAAAGTTACGTTGAAATTCTAACATAGCCGTAATACAATGTTCCATAACATATATCTCTCAGAAATGCATTCAGACTTGCAATAAATAAAATTTTAATAGTGCTTGAAAAACCATTCATTCAAAACCCATAACAGATACTCAAACCAGCACTTCTAATTATATTAAGCTTCGGCTACCAATGGCAAACTATTACAAGGCTCAACTGAGTGAGCATGCATAGAACAGAATACAAGAAGCCCTATTGGACAGAGAGAAATACAGAAACACATAGGAATGGAGAAAAGTACAACACAGACAGAGCTCTCTTGCGGCTCCCTGTTGCCTATTCTCGTCTGCACCAACCTTCCTATCCACTGGCTGGCTGCCTATTTCTTCTGCTGCCAACGTGACTGATAGTTCCTCCTTTCTTCTCACTTGGTTGTCTTCTGTTTCTTTATGTTCATCGGGAGTTCCACTGCTCATTTCCTTCCATGCTCTTTCTCCATCTGTGCTTGCTCCCGCAACAACCGCAACACCTATCCTTTTCTCCTTCACAACATTGACATCTTTCTGCCTACCAAGGTTGCGTTCCGCCACGTACTCGCCGCAACTCAAAATCTGTTGAATTTCAAAAGAAGGACCCCAAAACAAGGTTGCAAAATTTAATGGTTGGTTTATTAGCCACTGTTGCAAGTAATTTCAGATCTACAATGTTTTCAAATTAAAAAATTGAGATTCATATAAATCACATGCTCTCCATTCCTAATAACTTGAAATTTTGGCAAGTTTTCTGGGACGATAGGCAAGTGAACAATTTTCTCCAAAGTGAAGATGAGTTTGAGAACTGTTCTATAGACGAAGTGTACGAAAAGGATGACTAAGTCATCGAGGCAAATTAGATTGACATACTTCAGCTCAAGGACAATAATATTCGAAAATGTCTTATACATTTGGAAGAATTATTTGATCAAGATGACGTGGAAATAAAACCTACTTTGGTACCCACAGAAAAAGACGTAGAAGATGTTAATATTGGAACAGTAGATTAGCCGAAGTTCATCAATATTTAAAAATATTTGTCTCTCAAGGTAAAGACTAGATATGTTGATTTTTTTACTGATTTTTCTGATGTATTTTCTTGGAATTACTCAGATCTAAAGGTGTACGATAAATATATCATTCAACATACCATCCCGATAAAGCCAGACAAAAATCCTTTTAGGCAGAATCTCAGAAGAATGAACCCGAAGTTGTTGTCATCCATTGAGATGCAGGTAAAAAACCTCTATAAGGTAAGAATTAATGTTAAAATCAGATTCTCTGATTGGATGTCCAATTTGGTTCCATTGCGAAAGAAGATCGACAAAATCTGACTATGTATAGATTTCAGAAATCTGAACAAAGTGTCACTGAAAGACAATTACCTGCTGCCCAAAAGGGACCACATACTTTAGCAAGTTGTAGGAGCCAAAATAATGACATTGTTGGATGGTTACTCAAGGTACAATCAGATCCTTGTACATGAGGATGAAGAGGATAAGACAACATTCGTTACACCATGGGGTATGTTTAAATATTCCAAGATGTCGTTTGGTTCGAATAATGTCAAGGCCACTTTAAAGCGTGTCATGGGCATAAATTTTGGTAATGAGAAATATTTCTTCCTTGTTGTTTATTTAGATGGTCTGACTATATATTCAAATTTAGATGATGAGCATTTACACCATTTGAGAGTTGTGTTCTAGCGATGTAGAAAATTTAGGATATCCCTTAACCCAAAGAAGTGCATATTTTCTATGGAAGAAGGAAAGTTGTTGGGTCACATAATCTCAAAGGATGGGATCCAGATAAATCCTACTAGAGTTGAAGTGATACAACAAATTGATTTTCCTCATAACAAGAAGGAAGTCCAAGCATTCAACGGTAGGATGAATTTCCTACGTTAGTTCATTCCTAACTTAGCAGAGCATCTTAGAGAGTTAAATAACATGCTGGAGAAGGAGAACGATGTAAAATGGTCTGAAAATTCTCGTAAGTCATTCAGCTTGGTGAAATTTTCTTTGACCACTGCTCCAGCTTTGACAAGTCCCAATTATTCACTAGATTTCATTATATTTTATTTTGCTTCTATTATCACCCCAAAATTCTCAAAAAAAAACATCATTGTGTCATGTTTGTTTTTGGTCATGTTTCAAAATGGGTTTAGAAGCCATTTTAGGATTTAGTTAAGGGTAGGTTAGATTTTTATAAGTTCAAAGGTCATCATTAAGTTCAAATAAATTTTTTAAGAGGTCCATTCATTGTCAAATATCCATAATTTCCATTTAGGAGTCATTCCATAAATTTTTAGGTCAAAACTCTGCAATTATCCAAGAATCCACGTTTTCGTAGTGCCACTAGTTCAAAAAATTTGATTTGCGCTACGAAATTGTTGAAATTTATGAAGCAAAAAACTCTGTTTTCTGGTTTTGAGTAGTCAACTTCCAAGGAGGTTTCTGAGAAACTGAAAAATGAATTTAGGTAAACTGAAAGGGTTTTTTATTCCTAACCAAAATAACTACTAAAACCTCTCTCAATTTATTCAAATTCATTATGACGTGGGAGAAATTGATAAATTAAAATTCGCTATGAAACTGTTGTTACAAAACTGTCCTATACATGACTTTTTAGCAGTCAACTTCAAGTTCAGTTTCTGGATAAATACAAAAGTATTTTGAAATTGTGAAAGAGGTTTGTCTTCATTACATCCCCAGATACAATAAGCTCTCTATTTTTTCTCACAAGTGTTATTCGTTGGGCGATACAAGGCTTTCTTTGAAGCCCTATTTTTAGAAAACAGAGTTTCCCTGTTTTACACATGTCTTTCAAAGGAAATTTCCGGACAGCATGTTAGGTCCATATATTACTAGTATAGTCCCTTATTGTTGTTATTTTAACCCCCTTATTGTTATTATTGTACCCTTGTATCCCCCATATTGTTATTTTTGTGCCCTTAAATTATTATTGTTAGGTCGGCTGGGATTACATTGTGGCCCCACTAGGATTACATTGTGGCCCCATGGACTCCTATATATAGAAAGGAGGTTTTGTAATTTGAATCATCCAAGAATTTTTCATTCATTTAATGTATTGGAGGTTTCCCCCTCAAATTTTCTTATTTCTAAGGCGTTGATATCTCTTTTCTTCTCTTTTTGAGTTGGTTTCACAACATTTGGTATCAGAGCTTTGAGATTCTAGGGTTTCGCTACTCCAAATAGGTCATCGTGGAATTTTTTCTATAACATTTTTTATACGAAGGATCAGAATCTAAAAATTTTAGAGTGCGAAGCCAAAATCCTAAGGAACTTCACCACAAAATTTCAGAGCTTGTTTCGCAATATTTTCATTCATATGATTTCTACAATTTAGGTCATTTTGCAGGCTCCTGAATTTAACCTAAATAGGTCATCGTGGTATTTTCCCAATAAATTTTTTTCTAAAAAGGTTCAGACGATGAAATTTTTATAGTACGAAGTTGAAATCCTAAGGAACATCATCGCAAAATTTTAGATATTGGTTCACAATATTTTCGAAGATATGATCTGTGGAAGTTAGGGATTTTTGAGGCTTCTGAATTTCATCTCAAAGAGGTGATCGTGGGAAAATATTCATAGCTCTCTCTCTTAGCATCGGATTGGAATTCTGTAAAAAGTGGCCACAAGTACACAGACTCTATTTTGTGGTCTATAAATTTCAGAGCCAAAATAAGAAACAGTGACATGTGGAAATCTGTACAAGTTCGCTCTACTGAACCAGTCCATAATTATGTCATTGTGGGAGATTTGAAATAACTTTGCCTTGAATAATACAAATCAATTCAGACCTGTGGAATTTTAAAGAAGCTTCAGAGGACTACTATATTGCCAAATTTCAAATATTGAGGATTTTTAATTATAGAGATAATTCAATTTCAATATCGAGCTCCTCAAAAGCAAGTAAAAGATGTGTATTTTTTTTCCGAATTGCATAAGTCTTGTTTGAAGAATCAATTTGAATTGATTCCAAGGGCATATTGTAGAATAGATATCAGTATTGGATTCTAAAATGGCCCCTAAAAAGAATTCAACACCTATTAAGCCTTTAGAAATCTCTACTATGACTCATGAAAAAATCTACAAAAAATGGAAGCTAAATGTTGTTGCAGATGCACTCTCAAGAAATAATGAAGAGTGGAAGCATAGCTTTGTGCCATTTCTATTATCCAACCAGATTGGATAATCGAAGCAAGAGATGAATGGAAGAAGGACGAAGAAGTGTGGACACTCATTCAAAAGTTGCAGCAAGATCCTAGTACATATGATACATTTAGTTGGAAAAATGATTCCTTATAGTACAAATATCACTTATATCTTTGTAATAATTCCCAACTAAAACAAAATGTTCTTTTGGAATTGCACACTTCTCCTTTAGGAGGACACTCAATATTTTTAAAAACTTACCATAGGGTGAAGAAAGAATTTTTTTGGGATGGACTTAAATCTGATATTCAAAAGTTTGTGGCGGAATTTTTGGTTTGCTATCAGAATAAAGTTGAGACAATTAAGACCCTGGGTCTTCTACAACCTTTATCCATTCCAAGTCAACGTTGGGAGGATATTTCAATGGATTTTATCACAGGTTTACCTAAGTCCGAAGGAAAGAGTGTCATCATGGTGATAGTTGATAGACTTACCAAGTAGGCACACTTTTGTGAATTATCTCATCCATTTAAAGCAAGTACGGTTGCTACTACATTTATGGACACAATTCAAAAGCTACATGGAAACCCAAGGGTTATTGTGAGCGACAGAGATCCCATTTTTACTGGAAATTTTTGGACGGATTTATTTTCTTGTTTGGGTACTCAATTAGCTCATAGCTCATCTTATCATCCTCAATCCGATGGTCAAACTGAGATAGTAAATAAATGTTTGGAAGGATATCTTCATTGTTTTGTATTTGATAAACAAACACAATGGGTCAAGTGGTTACCTCTTGCTGAATGGTGGTATAACACTTCCTTCCATACTGCAGCAAAAATGACCCCATTTATGTCACTTTATGGATATCATCCACCATCCATCACATCATATTTAAGAGAAAATTCGAAGGTTCAAGCAGTGGAAGATCACATCGAGCATCAACAAGAAGTTCTCCAACTCTTAAAGGACAACCTGAATTTGGCACAAAATCGAATGAAACAACAGGTAGATCAACAGCGTAGTGAGAGAAGTTTTGATGTAGGAGACTGGATATTTTTATGGCTACAACCATACAAACCAATGTCCCTCAAGCAAGCTAAGAAGGATAATAAATTATCGCCAAATTACTATAGTCCTTACAAGGTGTTGCAAAATATTGGTACTATGGCATACAAATTGGAGCTTCCTGCTTCTTCACGAGTGCATCCAATTTTCCATGTTTCATGCTTAAAAAAGGTTATAGGTGAAAATCTTTCAGTTCAAACAATATTGCCAGAACTTGATGAGGAAGGACAAATCATATTGGGACCTGAAGCGGTCACGGAAACAAGAACTCGATAGCTACGGAATCGATCAATTTCAGAGTATCTCATCAAGTGGAAGAACTTACCCACTGAAGATTCTACATGGGAGGATGAGAATTTTATACAGAAGCACCCACAGCTACTCAAGCGTTGAGGACAACACTTTTTTGAAGGAGAGGGGCATGTTAGGTCCCTATATTACTAGTATAGTCCCTTATTGTTGTTAGTGTAACCCCTTATTGTTATTATTGTACCCTTGTAACCCCCATTTTATTATTATTGTGCCCTTAAATTATTATTGTTAGGTCGGCTAGGATTACATTGTGGCCCACTAGGATTACATTATGGCCCCATGGACTCCTATATAGAAAGGAGGTTTTGTAAATTGTATCATCCAAGAATTGTTCATTTATGTAATGTATTGGAGGTTGCCCCCTCGAAGTGGCTCATTTCTAAGGCGTTGATATCTCCTTTCTTCTCTTTTTGGAGCTGGTTACACAACACAGCAGGAGATGTATTTAAAAAAACAAAGAGAGGTTTGTATTCAATACATTATGGCCTACAAAAACCTCCTTCAGTTTCTCAAAATACATCATGTATTAGGCGATATAGGCTCTGTATCAAGACCTATTTTTTAGGAAAAAAATAGGAGAAATCTACAAGAAGTTGAGAAGTCATAAAGGCTGGAATGATTGTGTTTTTCACTTGATATGTTTTTAAAATGATGGAATCAGGTTTATTTTGAGTTTTTGGCACATAAATTTTGGACAAAACTGCTCACTCAGCAGTTTCATAGCGCAAACAGTGTAAAAAGAGTGAAAAGTGCTACGAAACTGATGTAGCAGCTTTTTTCACTCTTTCTCATCAAAGTTTGAAGGGAAAAAGTTTGAATCATGATCTAAAATTGCTAAGGAAGATGTATTAAGAGATAATGAAGACAATCATTGAGGAAATAAATCAAAATTTTGAAGAAATAAGGGTTAAAAAGCAGTGCTACGAAAGGCGCTACGAAACTGTGTTGTTTCGTAACGCAATCTAGTTTAGATCATTTGAATAGTTAATTATGGTTTTCGGACACCTGGAGCTTAGGGAGGATTCTTGCAGGTGTTATTTTAGTTTCCAACAGCAAAGGAACTCGAAATAATGAGTTCATGCTGGTTAGAATGTTTCAAGAAGTGCAAGGAACCCTATGCCTAGAAAACAGGAGATTGTTCCTATTTTGATGGAGGTCAGCATCATGGCCATGAAGAGTTGAATTATATCCTCTAGATTTGACCATGTGTTAGTAAACTTGGAAAAGGATGTAAATTAATTAAGATAAGGTGGTTATAGATAGGTGATTAAGAGTTTGAATCCTATTTGTATTAGGACTGTTTAGTAGATTAGTTGTCTTTTTATAATAAATCCCATGTAATATGATTATGAAAGGTGTCAAGAGTTAAGAATTCAAAGTATATAGCAGAATATGAGTTCATCTCATGTTGTAAAGGTCTATTTAAGACCAATAATTCGAATTAGTGAAGGGTTGGACATTTTTAGCAAAAATACTGTGTTTATTGTAAGTGACTGGTTTTCAGCTTAATACAGAGTTTTCTACTTAGCCAACTCAAGATTCATAAAGAGTTCTAGTGTGTTCTTGTTTTAATGGCATATTTTTACTATCCTATTGCAATGGTTTTTGTTTATGTTACTCATAATTCATCTTATATGCTCTGACTTCCTACATAGACAAATTGATTGTGTGTTTTACAGTTTCATTTGTGTATATCTTTACTAGAACTCTGATATGCCTTGAATTCCATGCTAAGTAGATTTTTTTCTTTTACTGAAGCTATTTTGACTCCATAAGCCCAATGTGCACTTGCTAATGTGATTTACAACCAATATCTATCATTTATCTGCTTATTACCCCACATAGAGTTAGCCGTCTATATTTCTATCAAAAATCATTAACCCTTTGAGAGAGCCCTCTCAGGTTGAGGAGGCTAAGCCTCAATCAAAAGATTGGTTTGAAACAGTTACATGAGATTGATGTGATTGGTAGCCTATCTGTTCTTATTTTTTGATAACGGCATTTGAGCATACTTTGGCAGCGTTACTTATGCAGAAAAAAGATGGGACAGAGCTTTCCTTTAGAATTATTCAATCGCACAATAAGGGATGTAGCCCTTCGATACAACATAATCAAGAAAAATGCCTTGGCTTTGGTTAAAGTACTCAAGGACTTCCGTGTTTATATTTTTCACTCACATATTTTGGCATATGTTCCAAATGCAGCAGTTAAAGAAGTACTCATGCAAAAAGATCCAGAAGGAGAGGTAGATGGATAAAAACACTCCTAGAGTATGACCTTGAGATCAAGCCGACCAAGCTGATCAAAGGGTAAGGCTTAGCCAAACTCATGTCTGAGTCAAATCTACATGCACTTGACAACAATATCATATAAGCAATGTCCGATGAGGAAGAAGGTGTAATTATTATTCAGGTATCAGATATCTTTTCATTATCTCCTCGGTATGCCGATATCATTTATGTTTTACAACATTTGAACCCTCCTCTGCGCATGTCAAAGAGTAAGAGCAAGCCCTTTAAACTTAAGGCTTCAAAATATTTCATACTAGATAATGCACTCTATTAGAAGGATCTTGGAGGTGTGTTACTCAATTGCTTTTTTGAAGATGCGTCCAAATAAGTGATGAAGGATTTCCACAAAGGAGATTGTGGAGGTCACTTATACTAGAATACCACAACAAAAAATGTACTGAGAGTGGCTTACTATTGTTACACAACATTTTTTCACTATCCCTGCAATCCCCAACTCGCACATTGGAGGGTTGTTTCTGTGACCAATACGCAGTGTCATGCTTTGAAAATATCATCCTTGCATCCCTTTCGATGAAAGCAACATTCTTCTTGTTGACATTTCCCTAAGAAGGGCTATGAAAATCCCTATTTTTTCCTTGGCGCGAGTGGCCCATTACATCCTCTCGCTGACTTAGAAATTTAACATTGACCCCGCACCACTTGGCGCTCTGTGCCAATTAGACACCCGTGCCAAGCTATTTATGGAATTTTTTTTAAAAATAGAGGCTGAGGTTCCATTCCAACCACCTCGGGGATGAGTCATTAGGAGTGGTTGAACTGAAACAACCACAGGCTTCTTCCTTTAGTTAGTAGTTTCCACCTCCCTTGGAACACTTTAGGCCTCCATTCCACCTTTTTAGGGATCCCAACCTCCTCCTTTTCTTCTATATAAACAAGCCTTCTCCCTTTAAGAAATCTAGTTGAACAAAGATAATTATACAGCTGAATTATTGAACTTGGAGAACTGAACTATAGCTGAATGACTGAGTTATTGAGAAGGTAGATTAAGAAGGAACTCCATCGAGAGGGCCCTTATCCCATCTGAATTCCCCAATGAGCCTTGACACGTGCTTCGCCCGAACCCCGCTGGAGGAGACTGCAACGTCAGATCATGGTTGTGTCTCTTCTTTCTACCTAATAATATAAGTGACTATTGTCTGGTTCCCATCTTGTATTTTGTATTTATTGAATGCAATATGCTTAGTCTTCTCTAACTGACTAGTAGTATTTGGATGAAATTATTATGTGGTATGTGGTTCTCATTTTCTAATCTCTGTGTAGGTGTCCAAAGGCGATAAGCGAAGGGGTTGTGACTTGCCAAATCAGGAGTGAGAAGTTCTCATCACCACTACGATTGTTGACGACTGCTTTGGACCACAGGTAGGCCATCTTATCGCGTCCTCTTTCATTCAAATATCTAGGAACCTACACTCTAGCATGATTCCTTATTACTAGACCCACTCTAGGTCTAAAGGGATCATCTCTATCCACAGAGAATATTTACCTACATAAAAACTATTGGCCTACATTATTTGCATATTTTTACAAGATGGTCATGAGCTGCCATGAATGCCAACTTTTCCAAGCTAAAAGTAAGCTTCTTCCTTTACTATTACAACCCATTTTAGTTGAAGATACTTTCCAGTAGTGGGGCTTAAATTTTATTGGTAAAATACATCCACCCTCATCCACTCAACACAGATGTATACTTACCACCATAGACTATTTCACAAAGTGGATTGAAGCGATCCCAACCAGGCAAGCTATAGACTTAGTTATAATTCAGTTTTTAGAAAGTAACATCTTGTCCGGGTTTGGTTGTCCTAGAAATATCATCACGGATAACGCTACAGCTTTCAAATCAAAGAATATGACATAATTATGTGGCAGGTATAATATTAAGTTGGGTCATTCTACAGCATATTATCCACAGGGCAACGAGTTGGCGGAGTCCTCCAATAAGACTTTGATCATAATAATCAAAAATATGTTGGAGGTGAATAGGAAAAATTGGCACAAGAAGCTAATTAATGCACTGTGGAAGATCGGGTAAGTAGCAAGAAATCCATTGGCATGTCTCCATTTCAGGTAGTTTATGGTGTGGACACGGTTTTCCCTTCTTCATTGGTTGTCCTAGTCATGAAACTTTTACAGGAAGTGAGAAGTGAAGAAAATAACATACAACACCACATAAACCAAATGATTCACTTGTAGCAGAAAAGAGAAGAAGTGTTTCAGAACACTTACAAGCTCCATGATAAGATCAAGAAAATCTATGAAAGAAAAACCAAGCAAGATGATCTCAAGATCGATGATGTAGTACTCCACTGGGATGCCAGGAATGAAGACAAAGGTAAACATGGGAAGTTCAATAATTCATGGAAAGTGCCTTTTAAGATTGCAACTTCTCATGGAAAAAATGCATATCAATTGGAAGAAATGGATGGGAAAATTTTCTTAGGAGGGCCAGTTATTGGTAGTCTCCTGAAGAAATCTTTTTTGATCTAAAATTGTGAAAAAAATGGCATCTTAATTGTATGTATCACTTTGATACTCCTGCAAGTGTGATGTGGAAAAAAACTGGATTTCGGAGCCCTAAGTGAAGGCCATGGAGCTTCATTGATTTTCTACCATTTTCAAGATCCAGTTTTCATAAAAGTAAGTTAAGTTTTGAGTCATTGTTGGAGTCAATTTAGGTCAGTTTCAAAGTTAGATGGTGTCATTAAGTTGTCAATATTTAGTCCTGCATTTAAGTTTGAGTTTTTTTACTGTATTGGCCCAATGGTTAGGCACTTGGTCTACGTTGTTCTTGACACCTCCAAGGATATGCCATCCCCAATAAGGCTGATGTTAGTGTCAGAATTTGCATTCAACCATTAGTGATAAAAATCACTCTTTTCATATTCATTTTAGGGGTACCATTCATAAATTTTGTATCATTCCATTAGGTCATGCAAAAAATTGATTCACTGATGGTAGCCTTAGTCATAAAACCTCACTCTCCCTCAAAATTTCACATTTGCTAACCCACCTTCATGTCTTGTTGAGCATAAAAAAATATTAAAAGCTCATGTCACTATGTCATTATGTCAGTCAAAGTCAACCATGGATTCAGGTCATCCAAGGTCCCTTTAGGTCAATTAGGTTTCATTTTTCAAGGTTCATAAATATTCCATTTCATCCCAATAAGGCCAGCTAAGGTGTGAGAGTGACTCAAATAAAACCTTCTCAATCATCTGTAGAAGATTTTTCAGCATGTAATTTTCATTTTAGAGTATGATTTTCATACTAAGATGTAATTTTATTCAAAAAAGAGATGTAATTTATTTTTAATTTTTATGTAATTTTATGCTCATAATATGTAATAATTTTTTTCCCTAGCTGCCAACTTAAATCAGACATGCCAAACTGAAAGTGAAAATTGCCAAACTCCAGCAACATCATCCTGCAAAAAAAAAAATAACAAAGGAAAAGGGTAATCAACAATGTTTTTAGAAATCCCACGTGGTGTAGAGCAGTCTGTGATGGGGTGCGCTGTGAAGGCACTCTGTCTACAAGGTCACCAGTTCAAAACCCATGGGTGGGATGGGAGGATAGAAAATGGAAATATTAGGAATAGTCAAAACTACCAAAAAAAAAATGTTTTCAAAATGGTGAAATGAATATTAGAAAAGTGGGTTTTCCATTTAAAATTCAAATTCACTTAAGTGTTTATGAATGTATGACTCCTTGACATCATTAAAATTCATTTTTATCCTCCAAGCATAAATCAAGCACTCTAACACAGCAAAATTTCCAGTTTTTCAGCGAAATTGGTGAAGAAAACTAAGCAGAGGGTGCAAATGTTGAAGGCAGTTCAGAAATGCTAAAGGCAAGGCACCAATCCTGAAGTGAGGGCGCAAATGCATAGTCGAGGGCACAAATGTTCAGTTGATGTTGCAAACGCTCTAGTGAGGGAGAAAATGCACAATTGATGGCAGAAATGACCAGCAAGCCCTAGAAACGTGTTTCAATGGAAAAAACATCATCTTTAAAGCTCCCTTAGTCCACTCATCAACCTCCAAGTAAATCAGTAAGAGCTCATGCCATTTAAAACCATTTTCAAAATTTTTATGTGTTGAAGTGTTGTCAAAATTGAGGTTGTAATTTGGTGTTTGAATTGGTAAAAACCCAAGTATCCCATTGCACTTGTGAAAACTCCAAAATTTCACTCCCTTACCCTTTGCATCCTTCCCACACTTAGAAAAACCCAATCCCAACCCCATGATTTTCAAAATACCCTTTTCATAAACCTTTCTCCCAAAACCGTAAGCCCTAGGTGTTAGATCTACCTAGGCTCCCAATCCCCAAATCCCTTTTCTAATTCTCATTACATTACTATTCCCTATCCCCTCCCCCATTTCATATATCCCTAGAAATATCTCCCTCATTTTCCTTTCTCATTCCCATTTCCTAAAACCACATTTCACACCATCTACTTCCCTAGGGTTTTGACAAAAACACCATGGAAATGAAGGAATAAAACACATCATTCAGTGAAGGAGAGGAAGCAGAGGAGAGGAGGCCACATAAAGGTGGAAGAGTACTCATACTTGAACTTCCCAGCACTAGGGAACTCTTGGCTTCTCCATTGACAGTGACATGCTTCAAACATGTTGGTTGTTATGATTTCTGTGAGAAAATTTAGAGGCTTAAACACCATCCCATGTTAACCAGAATTTTCATATCAGGACTTCATGAAAACCAAGTTTCTTTAGTTGGAGTCACTTTTACTATATCAACTGTTATTATTTCAGCTGCTACAGGGATCCCAAATGTTGGGGAAAAGTGGTTCAAGAAAGGTAATTTGAAGAAATGGGACTTCAACTTCTTCTTAAAACCAAGACACCAAAATCAGACAAAGAGGCTCTTTCCTTCTTCACACCTCCTGGACAAATATGCACCAATGATGAAGGTAATCATGAAATATTTTTCATGTGAAGGTAGATTTTCAAGGCTATATTCCTATCACATCATGCTCTTAATGAATTTTACTAGGGTAAGGATGATTAACATACCCTACTATATTTTCCGAAGTATAGAGAATATGGAATACATTGTCCGGAAACAGAAGTATGAACAACAAATGAAAAACCTATTCCATCATTCCCTCATAAAAATCATAGTCCTCCACCATCTCAATCAACTAAATGTTTCATGGAGAACCTTCATAGCTAATGATATTTTCAATGAGCCATCCACTCAGCATGCACAAAATGTCCCTTCATCATCCTAGCCATCCACTTTCATCCCTCCATCTCAGCCCATATCACATTCATCATCATCAGATCAATCCCCTTCACCTCCTTCATCTCCATCTCATCATGACAATGGCTCACCTAGCAGGATTGAGGAGATTGAGCCTAAGTGGGCTAGTGTGGTTGAGGTTGAGCCATTGCCAAAAACCTACCAGAGGCCACAGGCATGTGTTTTCTCCACATAAGTTGGAAGGGACCATGCCTTCTTTTACAACAACAAAGCAGGTTGACAAAGTCAAAGAAAAGGTGATTGAGGCAATCAGTCATGATGAGGAGGATCTTCATGAAACATAACAAGAATTTCAGCTTGTTGACCTAGAAGAGGATGAAAATGAAAAAATCACTAATGCTGCCATCAAAGGTAAGGATGTCAAGATTAAGGAGATCCAAAATAATCTTGACATGGCCATATATGTCATAAACTTTCTTGAGCAAGAAAATGACCAATTCAAGACTAAACAGGTCATTGATGAGGTCAAGTATGTCATTGCCCAAATGGAGGCTAAAAAGTTCAAAGCCATGCTATATGAAACGCTTGAAAGTATGGCTTACTTTATGATGAAGAGGAACAAGCACCAATAAAAAAACCTAGAAATAGGGGGCTGAAAAGAGTTGTAGCTCTAGAAAGACAAAGGGAGGTTGAGCTTGTTGATAAGCTAACCCTAAATGATAAGCTTGCTATAGTTATCAGTGAGAAATGGGAGTCATGGCTTGAAAGAGCTAATCAGCACTTGGAGAAGCTGCTATAAAAGGATAACAAAGACAATGACCTATTGAGGAGGAAAGTCAAACACCATGCCTTAAAGGACAAAATTGCAATGGCCAAGCTCAAAAGTGCGAAGGAAAAAATTGAAGATTTAACCATGGAAGAGAAGAAGAAATTGGACATTATTGCTGAGGCTTCCCTCCAAGCTTTGACACATCATCATTATCTATTCTAAAATTTTGAGATATTTTGGAACTTTTTTGCAAAATCTAGAATTTTCTTAGTTTTTTGTAATAGGCATTTAGCAGAAAATTGGTCACTTGCGTAGCGCCCTTGGCGCTACGCAAATGATTGGGGCACTTTTTGAGGGAAAGAAAGGTATAATTGGATTCCTAAAGACCAATTCACTCCAAAAATCTGTGTTTCCAACCTTTGTTTTCAATTTTGATAGGTGAAAAGCTCAAAAAACCACCAAAAAATCACCTTTATGCCCCTGTTTTGACCTAGGTGTTGCACAAATACCAGTCTTGGGAGAATAACTTTTTGAAGGGGGAAATGACCTTCATTTTTTAAAATTGAGGCATATTCAGAAATAGGACAGGTAGGGCTTTCCAACAAGACATCTTGGGCCTGATTTCAACACATTAAAGTCAGCCAAAAGTGGCTCTGAACATGGAGGGCGCAAATGACCATTTTGCTGATTTTTTCCAATTTTCTCTGACATTTTGACTCTTCTTCAAGAAATCATGTTTCTACCTATGTAATTAATGATAGTAAATGTAATTATGTTTGGGATTAGTTACCTAGGGGTAGATCCATTGGGTAAAAGTTATCATTGTGTTAAAATGAATCAGTTTAAGTTTAATTGGGAATGAGTTACTTGGACCATCCTACACTTCAACTTTTAGTTCAGTACTTTGTGGATCTCTTCCTCACCTCATGGATTCGACCCCTGAGGATGATTGAATGTGGTTTTGATGTCTATTTATTTTCTTTATTCACTCTTAGCAAGGGTTGGAATCATTTTGGATGTTAGCTTGTTGATCAAGGAACTATTGTACTCAGTTTGACCAATTAATAAAGAAGAGTTGCAGCTATTTTTTGGGATACTTGAGGTATGATGTTTATCATTTTTATTTTTTTTCTCAGTTTCATATGTCAGAATTTATTGTATTCATGTTCATTACATCTCTATGGCATGATATATTTCAAGTTTTATAGGCAGAACACATTCTTTCTCATGCTCTGTTTTGGGAAATTAATCATAGTTTGTCCATTTTCCTCTGTTTAGGAAAAATACATCTCCCATGCTCTTCCTAGCTTCTCCTCAGTCTCAAAACCATATCATCACAATCATATTTAAGTGATAAGACTTATGCCTACCTTGCCCCATTGAATCCTTGCAACCCTTGACCAAATTTCTTCATCCAGTGAAACCCAACCAAATCAAATCAAAACAATCCCTGCACTCATTATCTAGCCTAAAAAGCCTAATTCCTCCAGCCCTCTTGGTTGTGACCTTTTGGAGAAAGCCCTCTCCAACTTGGTAGGGCTACCTACCAAGCCAAAAGTTTGGTTTGTGGTCACCTCTGTTGGGATTCCTTCTTCAACCTTGGGAATTTGGTGGAGTGCTAACAGGTTTCAAAAACAAAATGAACATTAAAGTAAAAGTTGTGAACATCACAGTTGCCTACCTTTAATTGTATCTTATAATGACAACTTACTTGGTTTGGACTTAGTTATCTCGATGGAGAAGTTTCTTAGGCTAAAAGAAGATGGATAAGTGATTACCTCAGTAATTGACGAGCCATTATTTACTAGACGAGGTTTAAATTTAGATGATCATAACTTTCAAGTGTCCATTGTTGTTACACAATATTTTTTCACCATCCCTGCAATCCCCATCTCGAACATTGGAGGACTATTTAAGTGACTTCTATTTATTTTCATACCTTGATAAAAGTGTCATTGCATCCCTTGGAATGTCAAGAACATTTCCTTTGTTGATCATTCCTCAAGAAGACTCTCAAAAACATATGATTTTGGGTCGGCACTGGTAGGAAGTTATGGCGTCGCACCCATAGAGAAATTAACACTGGGCCCCATGCCCATTGGCGCTCTATCTCAGTGGGGCACCCACACCGAGCTGTTTTTGGAATTTGTTTTAAAATAGAAACGAAATTTCCATGCCTAACCACTTTGTGAGTCAAGTCATCATGGTTTTTTTGGACTAAATAACGTCGAAGTCCTCCATTTGGCTTCTTGTTTCTTACAATTGTGTAACTCCAAAAAGGGATAGGACTCCTCTTCCACCTTATGAGGGAACCCAAACCTCCTCCTCCTCTCCTATAAATACTTCCTTCTCACATAGTTTCAGCTAGCTGAATAGTCCTTACTATAGCTAGTGTGAAGAATAAGGCAAAGAGGAATCCATTTTCGAGAGAGAGTTTAGGCCCATTGCCTCACCAAGTCCAATCCCTGACAAATGCTTGAGATGCGTTTTCCTGAACCCGTCAAAGGATCCAGCATCATCAAGGCATTAAGTTTTTAAAATTATTTTCTCTATCATTAATACATGACTAGTTTTTTGGTTCCAATTTTGTGTTCGATCATATGCAAAATGTTTTATTCTCCTTGACCAATCGTATAGATGTAAATGAAAGTATGTTTTCGTATGTTGTCACCGTTCACTTGATCCTTGTATAGGTACATTGACATTATCAGTGAAGGACCGCGACATGTGAAGACAAAGATCAGTGGATCGTTGCTGCAAACTACAACAAAAGCATTGGACCAAGGTAGGTCATCTATCTCAACTCGTTTTCATTTATAAGCTAGGAGTTTGAAATTCCAACTTGTTCCCTTGTTGCTAGACCCACTCTAAGGCTAGATGGATAGCCTCTGTCCGCAGAGGGGATTTACCTTCTCAAAAAGTTGGTGACCATAATGGGGATCAATGTGTTTATCATCTCTCGTTGTTCTTCTAGTGTTTTGCTTGTCTGTTGTACTTTGTTCTACCTTTCTAACTATTTTCAGCCATCACATTTAGTCTCAGAGTGTCAAGTCTGACCTTTTCTTAGTGGCTTTTTGTATTTTCCATAGTTTTCTAGCTCGGTGCTACTATAGCTTGAACAGTCACACTGATTGGCACTTATTTCCTTTTTCACAAGCGTGCCATCCTCTGTTTAGCGTGGATTACAGCTTGACAGATGCGTCAAATCCCGTAGGTTAGTATTTTGGCCTTTCTCCTGAGTTTTTTCAATGTGTCCCTCTTATGGTTTGTATTTTCTTCTTTCAATTATTCCACTGGAATTTCTTTGACTCTCTCGTCTCGTTCTTCTCAGTTGTTTACCCCTCATCTAATCAATGAATTTTTTCATCCTAGGGTTTCTAGGTGTCTTTTGTAGCTCATTTGGCTACCTCCTCACTGAACCTTTTAAGTTGAATTTGAGTCAGTTTGGCCTCTATTGTTTCTACTGTTTTAATGATTGTCTTATTTTTTTTGTCAGTTATACGTGTCGTTGGGAGGTTGAATGATCATCTTGGTGTTCACTTAGCTCTCCATCTGTCACCCTGAGCATAGATTACATTACTAACTGAATCGGTTTGAAAGCCCTCTTTTTTCTTGAAGGAATGCATCTATGTTTTGAGTGTGTTTAATGTTCATGTTAAATTGTTCTCTTTGTTTTATATTATTTCCTTCGAATTTCTCAAAACTAGTATCTATTTTGTCTTTTAGTGTAGTAGTGCATTTTGCTTCTCATTCATCTAAAAGGACAAAATTTTCATTTTTTCTCTTAGTTTGAAAATGAAAATTGTTCTTTTGCATTAGTATCTTTTAGGAAAAAGGAAAGAGCTTTTCATTTTCTTCTTTGGTTGACTAAGATGCATTAGGAAAATTTCTTCTTATGTTCGATTGCTTGCTACTTCGTTATGAACTAGTATCCCTCTCTTAGCTAGGTGTTCATCGAAGTGGAATGATTTTCTTTCGCATATAGTTGTGCATTAAGGATTCAAGATCACATTTAGTAAGGCATTGAAACTGCAACATTAACTCAAGATCAACTTTAAAATGAATTCAATCAACCTAAGGAACCATTGAAACCTAACGCTCACATTTAGAGGTCTAGGCTAGTGACGTGTTCCGGCATCGTTAAACCTAGTAGTTGTCATTCGCCATCTGGTAGTAGATAGCACTATCATGGACTTGTGCTCCCCATACTGTCGAGTATATAAAGGGATCCCTTCATAGGTTTCAATCCTTTATCCATAGGAAGTTGAGTCCTTGTAACCATGATACACCGAACACAGCATTTGGGGAGACTGTCTGCACATACTTTAAGTCCTTGGTAATTTCTCTTTCATTTGATCACCAAGGTGTATATAACACATATTTCATTAAAATTGGAAAATTTTTATTACAAGGATGTAATATTCCTACTTAGCCTGAGCTAGGAGGAATATTCATTTTTGTTTTACTTTCTGTTGCATGAATAAATGAATAAAGGAGGACATGTAAAACTCCTGAAAAGAATGAATAAATCAATGCCCATATGAACAAGGATAAATCAAGGCCATGTAAATAAATCACTTGCAGGTGTGAAAGGGGTTTGAGCTGTGAGACTGGGTCAACCTTGACCAAATCTGCAGCATTCTCTAGATTCAATGTACCTCATGAAGGGATAGCACAGTTCTAGAAGGAGGCCCCTCATGTGAGAGGAGCTAACTCATCAAGGTGGTTTATGGTTTGCAAAGCCTTTCATCTTATAAAAGGAAGGGGAAGGCAGCAAGAGAAGGTTGTTGATTATCTATATTTCTGAGTATCTTATTTTTTTAGACAAATACCATTCTCTGATGTTCAATGGAGAATTGTGCTGCTTAGCACTTGGAGTTCCTATGCATGGATTTCACCTCTTCCATTAAGGATTCTTGGAGGAATTTTTTCTGAATTTATCCACTATGTGGCTTTGGGCCAAGCTCTACTTCCAACTGCAGCACAGATCCAGTGAGGGTTTGTTTTCTTTTGTAGGCTGCAGCAAGTGGAACTCTAGATCTATTTAGATCTAGCTTGTATTGGAACCTCTTCTCAGTGAGTGTGTCTTTTAACCTCCTGGAAGAGTGCATCCACTGTTTGAGCTTCAGATTTGTATCTTGGCATCAGGCCATCTATGTTATTCAAGATACAGTGCAGTTTCCCTTGAGGTACTGCGTTATTTTCAGTAGAGGTTTTGCAGGGTGTTTTGACCCCATTTTTGATGAGAGATCTCTGGTGCTGGGCTTTGCCTTTCACTTTGATGATCCATGGATTAGCTTGCTGATCCATGTTTTGTTTAGATCTTATCTATTCTAATGTAAAGTCATCTTCAGAAATTTCTGAATCATTTTGCAGATCTGCAACTTAAAACACATATCTACTGTTTGTAATGCATGATTTGGTCAAAACCCCAAGGGGATTTTGTAATAGAGTCTCTCTAGAGTACAGATCTGAAATAGATCTGATATTTCATCCATATATCTGTTCTAGATCTGAAGTGTAACATTCAGCTGCTACAGCTCCATAAAATAACATTTTTAAGCCATTTTTCAGTTTATATATGTGTTGCAACCCTCTTTTCTGAAGATTTCTTGCTCTATTGTCTCCTATATCCTAATGTATAATGTAAGAGCATCATTGTAATTCTGATTTGCTACTGTATATTTACAATTTTATCTTATTTGATGGCCTCCTGCTCATGCTTTCCAAGACTGCGTTATTTCTGAAGCAGTTTGTTGTGCATAGCTGCAGCCCCTCTTGTAGGGTGTTTTTCAGCTAGACTAGGTGGTGGGAGATCTATTTACCACACCTAGTTTGATTTGTTTTTGCTCCCCTTTTGGATATAGACTCCATATCTGCTGATCTAAGGGATCCAAGGGCTGTAAACTCATTTATGTGCATCAATCTCCCAGGAGTGCGTTATTTCAGCAGACTTGCTGTGCCATTCCAATTTTGGAATATTATAAAGGAAATGAATATAATTTATTTTTTTGGTTATTTTCAAATTCTAGATCCACTATTTAATTACAAATTTAATGAAATATGTGTTAAATTTTAGTTCACGGAAGCTTGGTACACCCTCTTTCTTATATTTCCTGAGTATTCATTTTGTTATTTTCGTGACTCTCTAAAATTGAAAAGATCATCGAGCATTTGTCCTTTCGTCCTCGTTCAACTTGAAAGTGACTAGATACACCTTTTTCCTTTCTATTGACTCTTAAAATATGAAAAGGTAGAGTTTTTTTTTCAGTGTCATAAAATCAATTACCTACGATCACACGCCCATTAAATATATTTTTTTGGCTTGTTCTTAAGTAATTCCTTAGTGTTTGTTCTTGAAGCCTCAAATTGGTCATCACGGTTCTCTCATGTTTTTGAGACAAATTCACGGTGGAAGAACCACCAGTTTCATCGTCCCCTTCATTACCTCCTAGTGTAGATCCTTATCCTGAAGTTTCTTCGGGAGCGTCGTAGCCTACTAGGCCTATCAGTTACTAGCGTTCTATTTTTCCAAGTATCTTACCTCTTGCTACCCAATCTCCTCTTGAGGATCCACTTGATATCAATTGGCAACCTCCGAACGTTTGGGTTGGTTTGGAAATGCAGAAGAGTATACTTTGCTTAATTCAGAACCACCTTCTTTACTTGCCACTTTTCGTCACCTTTTTTCCAATAACATGGCTTCATCCAACATGGATGCTTCGAGTCCCAGTAGCAGTGAAGAGATTTGTGTTTCTACAGGAGATTATCAGCTCCCTTTGAATAATTTTCCTTATGTCTTAGGTAAACCTTCCTCTCTCCCACCCAGTTATCATTCGTTGAGTCAGATTATTTCTGGTGCTACATCATTATATCAGAACCTGATCTGGGAAGGTATATCGACTCCCTCGAAAGGGTCATTTATAATAGTATCGGGTGCATCCCCTTTGATTCCCATGACGTCGACGATCGTTATGTCTATCCCAACCTATCCCACTATCTATCTGGCTTCATCCACACCATATATTAGTGTGGTTTAGTCTTTGCCGCCATCTTTTGTTGTTCGTCGGTCGATTCCTATCACTTCCATGATACCCGTTCGGCCTGTCGTGAGTGGATCACAGCCTCACGTTTCAGGAATCCAACCTATTGGTAGTGCGCTCATCTTTTCTAATCCAATTCCTGAAGGTTTGATGTACAATCAGTACATGTTGGCCATTCAGTAGCAGAATTACACCCATTAGGGTTCCCAGCAGTCGCAAGCTCTTGTTAATCCTTCACATCATTATGATGAGTATGGAAATTCGATCTATATGCCTCCGATTAACCCAACCAGTTCACGTACCTACCGGGACAACCCTATTGTCCACAAGGACAACCCTTTCAGGGACAACCTTCAGTCCAACAGGGACAACCCTATGGTTCACAAGGACAACCTTATGGTCCACAAGGACAACCCTTTCAAGGATAACCTTCGGTCCAAGGAGGACAACCCTATGGTCCTTCTGTTCAACCTTATGTTCAACATGGAGCATCCTATGTTCCCTAGGGGAAAATATATTCCTCATCGAGAATAAATTTTGTGCAACAGAACCAGCCTTACATTCAACAAGGCCCCACTTTTGTACAACAAGGTCAACCCTCTACTACTCATCCAATTCAACTTGTTCTGCAGGGGTAGCCTATCCAACCCCAACAGCCAGGCCAACCTGTACCCTAGGATCAACCTATTCAACCGTAGTATCAAGTTCAACCTGCACCCCAAGGGCAAGCAGCGCAACCTTAGAGCACTGCTTAAATTCCCCAAGGTCAATCTCAGGTGGTGTAGAGTGCACCCTAGGGAACTGCTTACATTCCTCAAGGTCAATCTCAGGTAGGGTATAGTGCGCCCCAGGGCACTTCTTATATTCCTCAAGGTAAATCTCAGGTGGTATGTAATGCGCCTCAAGGCACTGCTTACATTCTACAACAAAATCCATATGTTTCTCAGAAAAGACCTCAATGGTTCGCTCATAATCAATATCCTGGTCCTCATCCAGTGTATGGGCATAATTATCAGGCTTATAACCCCTATGGACAAAATTCTCTAGGAGAGAACATATGGGGGCAGAATTTTTCCCAACCTGGTTGGAATCCTAATAATGTTCTTTATCAAAGGCCTTAAATGCCTTTCAATCCGCAATTACCTTCTCTCGCTACGCTGGAACTACCAAATTTGCTGAAGTTGATGAATAACCCTATCCTCCATAATTCATATTGGCCTCCAGTTCCAACTAAAATCCCTGCCGATTGTCCCAAATTTGATGGAAAGTCTGAAGAAGACCCCCAAGTGCATGTTATGACTTACCATCTTTGGTGCTCCTCTAACTCTTGGGTTGACGATTCAATTCGGCTACGTCTTTTCCAAAGGACTCTCACTGGTACCACTGCAAAGTGGTACATTGAAATCTCTCATGAAATCTTTCAAGATTTCAACTCTGTTGTTATGGAATTTCTCACGCACTTCCAGTTACCAGTTCGCTATGAAAATGGAACGCATTTCCTCACATCCTTGAGACAGGATCAAGCTACTCATATCTCCAATAATATTCATGAGTGAAGGCGGTGTCGTCGTTGATCAAGTTTTTGATTCTTGATCAACTTCTAACTGATTGGTTCACTACCTCTTTTATCATTCTGATTCCTAAGGAAATTGCTAAGGGGGCATGTGTTACAGAGGAACAAGCCATTGCGCATGCCCAGTGTTTTGATCATGTGTACTCTCAGTCTGGCACATTGTATGAACTCTTTCCTGATGCTCCACGACATGGAACTACTAAAGCATTGACGACAACATCTGTCGATGGTATCATTGGTTTTGTGTCGCAGACTTCTCGAAACTCTTCTCCAAATCCTGCGAAGAAAAAATCTACTCCTTCCACTAATACTGCTTCTTAACCACCTCTGAATTGTGGTAAAACCGCGGAAGTGAATTTTTTCCAATCCAATCTGATGGATAAAACTAAGAAGGGTAAAGGTAAGGCCAAAGCCGATACCCCAAAATAGGATTCTCCAAAACCTAGTGTCGATGATGGTTCTAAATGCAAACCGAGGAACCCTTGTCTGATTTGTGATGAACAATATTACACCAAGGACTGTCCACAATGGGCTGAGGTGAGTCAATTGCTCAAGGGTGCCTAAGGCACTCCGGCTATTCTTAAAGAACCTTTCCCATCACAACAAACTTAGACAGTGGAGCAACCTCAGTCCTTCGCCCCATTTGGCTCTTAGGTTTTCATGATGAACAGTCCTGCACGTATCTCTATTGCCACCCGATCGAAAGATTATATAAAACTGCGTCAGGCAGCAGAGAAGGAAATCGTTGATGGTCCTCCTCCCCCGCCTACTTTGGGCCCTCTTCATATCGAAAGGCACAGTACTGAGCCCATTTTACGCCACCTTCTAAAGGTGTACTCCGAAAGTCTTACTACAACCCAAATGCCTGTGCCGCTCAACATTACAGTATTGTTGATGATTTGGCTCAGACACCCTTTGCTATGTCTACATTGGAAGTACTTCAGAGTTGTCTATCGCAATGGAAGGCTTTCTTATCTACCATCGGATGGATTGATCCTGCCAATTCTAGCCTTATCACTTTTGATTTGGAAAATTTCGTCCCACGTCTCCCTCACCAGCTTGCACTGATAATTCAATTTGGAATTAATGTAAATAATATCCACCGAGCATTCATGGAAAAGGGTTTGTCTACGTGCATCATGTCTTTTTCTTGCTGGAAATCCATCGAATCTCAAGCACTCAATCAATCTCCAAACACTTTAGAAGCTTTTTATGGAAGGGAATCTCGCCCTCTTGGTGTTCTCGCTATTTTACCTATTACATTAGAAGCGAAAATAGTTAATGTTGAGGTTTAAGTCATTGACTCCAATCTCAATTACAATCTTCTCCACGATCACAATTGGAATCATGTCATGTTATGCATCCTGTCCACTCTCTTTCATGTTCTTCGATTTCCACATGAAGGAAAGATCATCACTTTCGATCAGTGGTCTTTTTTCACTTCCATGTCTTCCAAGAGAAACGTTCCATATGTAGATCATATTCCTACGCCTTATGAGAGCATAGGACCATGTCTTTTCAAAGATCCTGCCCTCATGGATCTTTTTTCTCTTCCTCCACCCAATACTGCTTAGGTCAATATGATCTCCAAGTCTTCTGATCCGTGGATCATCCCTTCACCCAAGTAGATTGATTCATTTGGTGACGCGATGTCATTAAGCCCAATAGAAATTGATTATTGTGAACTTATTTTCGCTTCAGATCCTCCTCCCTCCAATCATACTCCTATGAGTATGTCTCTTGACATGTATTCTCAATTCCCTTGGCTTGGCACTTCGGATTTTCCCAATCCTTTAAATGAGATATTTCCCACTGATGAGGCCATTGTGGAAACCATGTCTCTTGAGGATCCTCCTTGGGACGATAGTCATCATTGTTCCTCTTTCATGCTTGGCCTTGTGGCCATGTCTACTTTTCTTGAGAATTTCGCTTCCCGAGTCCCTTCTCATCCGCTTCAAATGCCCATCCAGACACATGAAGTCTTTGTGGAAGGTAACCTGGGAAACATTACACAAATGATGCCTATCGAAATCTCCCTTAAACCAGGGGTTGTTGAGAACATCCACATTGGGGTGACGTGTTCTCTTGATGTGTTTGAGGTCTATTCTAGTCTCTTCCGCAAGTTTCGAGACATTTTTTCTTGGTCTTAAGAATAAATGCTCGACATCGATCCGAGTATAGTTGTGCATGAGATTCCTACTTATCCTTACGAGAAGCATATTCGCCAATGTCTTCGTCTCGTGCACCGTAGAAAGGTAGCCGCCATTAAGGGAGAAGTTGAAAAACTTCTTAAAGCTGGTTTCATTTATCTGATTCCCTTGACAGAATGGGTTTCTAATATTTTTCTTGTGGTTAACAAGTAGGGTATTATTCATGTCTGTTTGGATTACCTGGATATCAACCACGCTTACCCTAAGGATAACTATCCCACTCCTTTTATTGACCAAATTATTGACGAATGCGCTGGGAGTGATATATTTTCCCTTATGGACAAGTTTTCTCGGTACAACCAGATCAATATTCTTTCAGCCGATCAACACAAGACCGCCTTTATCTGTCATTCGGGTACCTTCGGCTCCCCTTCCTCTTTACATTAGCTATATATTCTGCAAGGGAAAGCTAATTTCCTACATCGTTTTATACCAAACTATGCTGAAGTACCCAAAGGCTTCATGCAATTTACTTAAGCAATGTGTCTCGTTCCTCTGGGATGAGATCGCCCAAAAATCCTTTGATGCACTGAATACATTGCTTATCAATGCTCCTATATTTCATCCTCCCAATTATCGTTGCGATTACTCCCTCTATTTGGCTGCCCCATTTAGCACTATTGCCATGGTTCTGGTGCAAGACAATGATGATGGTGACTAGCACATCATTTATTATCTGAGCCTCAATCTTCTCGATACTAAAACACGTTACGCACATGTCAAGAAATTAGTGTTGGATTTTTTTCAAGCCGTCCAACGTTTTCGACATTATATTCTACTACGTACAGTAACCGTGATTTCTGATTGCAACCCAATGAACCACATATTGACTCGTCAATTGCTAGGGGGGAAATACTCAAAGTGGATTTTTATCCTCTAAGAGTTCAATTTGGAGTTTATTACTGCCAAATTGAGGAAATCATTGGTTTTTGCCGATTTGATTTGCTCTCTCCCTTGTGATTTTGCTACATCTGGTTCTGAGGAACGCATTTCGAATGACACCATTTTTCTCATTAGCACCCTCAATCCTTGGTGTGGTGATATCATCATATATCTTCAGACTTCTACCTTCCGATCTGAGTTGACGAAGGATGCTCATCGACGCATCCACCATCATTTTCAACCTTATCGCATAATCGAAGATACTCTCTACTGCATCGGAGCTGATTCTGTTCTCTGTTGGTGTTTAACTCTCGAGGAGGCTGAAAAAGTCCTCAATGATTGCCACTCTAGTGCTTGTGGTGGTCACATGTCTAGATATGCTACTACACAGAAGATTCTTTGTGCTAGATATTTCTAGCCTACCATCTTTAAAGACTGCATTATTGTTGTTTGCAAGTGTCATGATTGCCATATTTACCAGCGCAAGATGCGCGTGCCACCCGCACACCTCCATCCTGTCATTACTGTTGGTCCCTTTTCGAAGTGGGGCCTCAATTTTATGACATGTAACCCTCACTCGGACGGGGGGCATGCTTATATTATCGTAGCCGTTGACTACTTCACTAAATGGGCTGAAGCAATTCCTACACTTATAGCAAACGGTAAGACAACCACAAAATTCCTATTCAATCATGTCATTACCAGGTTTGGTGTCCCTCAAGCCATTGTCACTAATCATGGTTCTCATTTTCGTCATTACATGATGGCTGAGTTGACTTCCAAGTTGGGTCTGTGTCACGATAGCTCAACGTCGTACTACCCTTAGGTCAATGGCTAGGTTGAAGCTGTGAACAAGGTTCTAGTCACTATGCTTTAGCGTACGATTAGGATGCACAAGTCCAACTAGCATCTCATATTGTTTTCAGCTCTCTGGGCTTACCGAACCTCTGTGAAGGATGCAACTGAATTCAGTCCATTCTGGCTTGTTTATGGTCTAGAATGTACCCTTCTGATTTGAATGTGAAATCCCTTCTCTAAATAGAGTTATTGAATCGATTCCTAATGCTTCACCAGAAGAAGAGCATATTCTATATTTAGAGAGGCTTAATGAAACTCGCCGCTTTGCTACTCTTGTCATAGAAGCACACAAAAAGTGGGTCAAAGCTCATTTTTATCAGTCAGTTTCCCCTCGTTCCTTTGTATAAGGAAACCTCGTCCTCTTGTATGACCAAGATCATGATAAGCTTGGGGCGGGAAAATTCAAACCCATGTGGCATGGGCCCTATATCGTTAAGCGTGTTTTGCAGAACGGGGCTTATGAGCTAATTGACAATGAAGGTTATCCTTTGGATCAACCCAGAAATGGGTGTATCTCAAAAAATAATATGCATGATTTTCTCGTGCATGTTCTTTTGTACATAGGTTTTTTTTTCATTTGTGTACACTTTTTGGCTTGGTGTGCTTTGCGAGAAATTTTTCCTGCTTATTATGTTGTTCTTACTGTGTAGATGTTTGTCACTCATTATGTTGGTTTCGCGGATGCCGCCTCCCGTAGTACCCGAAACCTGTCTTCTATAGCCTAGGTGATTTATAGTCCTAATGGTGAGTTGATAACCTTCAAGGTATTTGTCTAGGATGAACAACGAACAATGTCACTGAATATAGTGTCATCATTGAACTCTTAACTGAGGCCATTTCTCTCAATATTCGTGCATTAATTGTTAACCTAGACTCTTAGTTTGTTTTTCTTCAGCTTAATGGGCATTATTATGTTAGAAATCCTCAAATCTTAGGGCAACTTTTTGCATTCGATGACAGATCCTCAATTGGCCTTCGATCGAGTGATTTCGCAGGTGTTAGACTCCAACTCATTTTTCACATTCCGCGTGTAATATTCCCAAATTTTCACATCATATTTGGAATATTACAGTCCTTAATTTTCTTAATGAATTAAGTAAATAAAAGGGTGGAGGGACCCATAAACCCCAAAGATGAATAAGTTCCACTTTTGTGTGTGAATGTGGACTAATTAAACCTAGATCTACAAAAAGAGGTAGTTGAGCAACTACTAATATGAATGAGATTGGAGATCATGTCTCATTTAATGAGAAAGATCATGGAGGGTTGATTCACTCAAATAAGACCTTGAATATTTCAAACAAAGGGATAATTGAGCATTCATGATCAAGTGATGGAAGATCATGTGCAAATGAAGCACACATGATGGAGGAGGTATACATTGCACCTAGACTGGTTGGTTGATTTGGTCAAACAGCGCAGTCCCACTGGGAGGATCTTGTCCACATGTAACTGCGCAATTGAGATTAGGGCCAAGGCTTGGGAAGGCTCAAACATTATAAAGGAGATGAAGGCAAAGGTCAAAGGCATCTGGGATTATTTTATGTATGATATTTTAGATCTGGAATTGTCAAGTGACATTCCACTTCATTCTTGGGTTGTTTAGCAGAGATTGCAGGTGTTGTTTAGCACAGGGTGTTCCTCGGTGAGAATCCCACCTCTTTCTTGAGTAGCTTTGGAAAGAGGATTTCTCTTCATTCTACATCAGGTATTGGTGCCACATCTCTTCTCTACTTTCTACAGAACATTCATATTCAGAAATTTGCATATTTCTGAAGATCAGTTTGGAAGGTGGAAGTTGTCTTCAGTACTTCAGCTAGAGAACAAGGTGAGGGATTATTCCCATCACTTGGGCTTATATATCAGCACTCCCAGAGCCACATTTTAGATCTATCATCAGGAAAAAATTTATTGACCTCCTAGCAGCAATATTCCCTTCAGGAATAACGTTGTCCATAATGCAGATCTAGAAGGAGGAAGGAAGTTGCTAGTATTTCATCTAGTAATCCTGTGAGGGATCATCCGCTCACATTCCCATAAATCTTACCATCATCCTAGAGTTTATTGTAGAATTTTTTAGGAGGAAGAAGGCCTCTCCTTCCCTCACAACATATTTTTCAGAGGCAGTTGTGTTGTAGCAGCTGCAATCATCATTGGAAGATTGAGAAGCTAGATCTGGAGCTTCTAGCTCATAAATCTGAGGAAGGGATCAGCCCTTCAAGCTTAGATCTGATCTGATATCATATTTCATCCATATATTTGTCAAATCTAGCTTCAGATCTATATTTCCCAGCAAATCAAGGATCAAACCCTGGTGAGGTGATTTTTCCAAAGTTGCAAATCTGGAAAATCCTTTCTGGGTTATCTTGGGAATCGATCACATTGGCCAGATCTTGAATCTTGGCATCATCAAAGCTTTGGATTTGAGTATATGTACATTATTCTTTTTAGCCTGCACCTATATGCTCATATTCAGCTGAAAGGATTGCGCAGTATTTACTTCAATGCCTCCACAATTATGTTGTACCTGTTGTATGCATGTTTTCTAGGTGATCCTAGCTCATAATTTTGGCTAGATCTACCTACATTATGTACTTGTGTAACTGAATCTCTCCAATATAATAAAATGGCTCAGCTCTTTCTGCATATTCTAATGTGTACTTAAGATTTATTATTTATCTTGTTGTAAGTTCTTATATTGTGTGAAGTATTACTGCATTCACCCTTTTGGGATATTACAGTGGTATCAGAGCATGATCTTTGGCTCAGCTTGTGGACACTTCATCTTTTGCATTGAAATCAGAATAGATAGATGAGATATATAATGGAGGATGAGAAATATGTCACTCCTTTCTTCAGATCCATGCAAGATCTCTCCAAGGAGGTCAATCAAATAAAGGAAGAAGAACATAAAGAAGATCCAAGAAGAAGATGTGATGAGGAAAGTACTTCCTATCAGCATAAAAGAAGACCGGAGAATCCTAGATATCCTCATAGATCCACTATGCCCACTTTCTTTGAAGAAGGTGAGAGGTATAGAAATGAAGAAAGGAATGAACCTGAGACTCATGAGACCCTCAGTCTATATCTTGGAGAGTAAAAAGCACAGTCGAGATCTTTCAAGGAGAAGCTAACTCTCCAACAATTCTTCCAGATTAAAGAAGAAAGAGGATCCTATAGCAGCAATAGAAGTAAGAGGCATAATAGATTCTATTTGCCTACATTTTATGGATATTCCTCAAGCAATGTCAAGACTTAGAGGAGGGAGTCAGATTCATTTTTTAAGCTACATCTTCTAGCTAAGGAAGAGGTTGTTCAAATTTCAACACTTCATCTATTAGATAAAGCAGAAGATTGGTGGTTTGGGCACCTAGAGCATGCAAAGGTGACCAAGCATTCGGATTTATTTCACAACTTAAGGAAGGATTTTGATGTGGAGAATATAGAGATGTGCTACAAAGAGACATCTCCTAAGGAAACCAAGGAGAATGTCAATCTTTTCAAGAGGTCACTACTTTCATCACCTGGTACAGAAGTACTTATATCTAGAGAAGAGGCACTTGCATCTTTGCAAGGTAGTCTTGAGCTCTTGACATATGAATTCCCATGCATGGATCAGGAGATGCATGAGGAAGAGGAGGAAGATACCAGCACTGGTACACTTGAATAAAAAAGGCCATCACTCTTACCAGCATTTGGAGATACTATTGTCCCATTTGAAGAAACTCTTGTGTTCTGTCAAGAGGTTCCCACATATCAGTTGATCCAAGGTATGCATAAAAATTCAGCACATATTGTTTCAAGATCAATGCATAACCAAGGGTTATAAAAAAGTGTCGATTTGAAGTAGAGACATATCACAGTGCAGAGGACCCTTGATATAAGCAAGGAAGAGACTAAAAACTATCCTTGTTCATCATTGTTGAGCTACATTCAACCCCTTGAGTTGAGATGTAGAGTTTCAGAAAATGGGATTAGCATTATCCTATGTATAATGGCTGATTATGAGATCAGTATTATGCCTTAATTTGAGACAACATATGTATTACCCTGAAAATCTACAGCGTTCTCACTTAGTAGCTGTGACAAAGAAAGGGCTTTATCATTCTTGGAGCATGCTGGAGGTAGCTTCACTCATGAAGCAATGGAAGCAAAGATGAAAAATGGTAGACATCTTGAGATGAGAAAAAATTTCTCCCTTCTAGATGACCCTTTCTCAATGAGCATCTCACTGCTCAAAGAGAAACTTCTACTTGCAGCAAATCCAAAACTTCTTTGGTTTTGGAGGGCCTTTGATGGAGAGAGAATCTCATTAAGGGATCACATTAGAGATGCATTTCAACATTTCATGAAGTGAAAAGTTCTTCAACAGTTTGATGGAGATGGTATTCTACAAAGGGATGATATCATGATTCTGCAGCACATCACTCATCTTCCATATTGGGGTGAGTGGATGAGGATTATGAGCAAAGGGTCACATGATCACTTATAGATTTACATGGGCCAGCAAGCTTGGTTACGTTGGTTTCCATTGGGAGATTTTTGGCACTCTCCAAAGGCTCCTATTTTTTTTATCCATGCCTTGAAAAACACATATGAAATGAAGAAGGAGGCATGGCTGCACAGGCTGCTTATGCCTTGTGTATCAATGATAAGTTGCAGCAAATGGAGGCATGTTCATTTTGGTTTCACTTGAGATATTTTGGCCACCACATGACATCGCCTATGTCTATGTGTTTTGTATTGTGTAAGATTTGGCATAATGATCTCATGATGTGCATTGATGATGTTTCTTTGTATTGGGGTGATGTTACATTTCATATGTCCATTAGTATGATTTTGCTTCATGATGCACATGAGGAGGAGAGAAAGCATAAATATCTCTTGTTGCTTTGGTTGCTTTTGGGGGAGTTTGGCTTGTCCATCTTACATGTAGGAGATGGAGGATGGCAGCAAAGGGCCTTACTCCGATGGTTGCTCTTAGGAGAATATGGTTGTCACTTGCTACTTCATATGGTTGTCACTTGGTACTTCATGATGGAAGGAGGACATCTAACCAAATAGTTGGAAGTCATTCTTTATGATTTTAAAAGACAACTTTGGAACCAAACATGCATAACCTATTGTAGAAAATGGAGGAATCCTTCCTTATGTGGATGACATTTGGAGAGGAATAGATGGCTTTGCATCTACTTTTGGAGTTGCTTGAGGACAAGCAACATTTTGCTGGGGGGGACTGTAATATTCCCAAATTTTCACATCATATTTGGAATATTAGAGTCCTTAATTTTCTTAATGACTTAAGTAAATAAAAGGGTGGAGGGACCCACAAACCCCAAAGATGAATAAGATCCACTTTTGTGTGTGAATGTGGACTAATTAAACCTAGATCTGCAAAAAGAGGTAGTTGAGCAACTACTAATATGAATGAGATTGGAGATCATGTCTCATTTAATGAGAAAGATCATGGAGGGTTGATTCACTCAACTAAGACCTTGAAGATGTCAAACAAAGGGACCATTGAGCATTCATGATCAAGTGATGGAAGATCATGTGAAAATGAAGCACACATGATGGAGGAGGTGTACATTGCACCTAGACTGGTTGGTTGATTTGGTCAAATAGCGCAGTCCTACTGAGAGGATCTTGTCCACATGTGGCTGCGCAGTTGAGATTAGGGCCAACGCTTGGGAAGGCTCAAATTTTATAAAGGAGATGAAGGCAAAGGTGAAAGGCATCTGGGATTATTTGATGTATGATATTTTAGATCTGGAATTTTCAAGTGACATTCCACTGCATTCTTGGGCTGTTTAGCAGAGATTGCAGGTGTTGTTTAGCACAGGATGTTCCTGGGAGGGAATCCCACCTCTTTCTTGAGTAGCTCTAGAAAGAGGATTTCTCTTCATTCTACATCAAGCATTGGTACCACGTATTTTCTCTACTTTCTACAGAACATTCATATTCAGAAATTTGTAGATTTCTGAAGATCAGTTTGGAAGGTGGAAGTTGTCTTCAGTACTTTAGCTGGAGAACAAGGTGAGGGATTATTCCCATCACTTGGGCTTATATATTAGCACTCCCAGAGCCACATTGCAGATCTGGAATTAGGCCAAAATTTATTGACCTCCTAGCAGTAGTATTCCCTTCAGGAATAATGTTGTCCATATTGCAGATCTAGAAGGAGGAAGGAAGTTGCTAGTATTTAAGCTAGCAATCCTGTGAGGGATCATCCCCTCACATTTCTATCAGTCTTACCATTAGCTTGGAGTTTATTGTAGCATTTTTCAGTAGGCAGAATGCCTCTCATTCCCTCACAGTGCAGTTTCCAGAAGCAGTTGTCTTACAGCAACTGCAATCATCATTGGAGGATTGAGAAGCTAGATCTAGAGCTTCTAGCTCATAGATCGGAGGAAGGGATCAGCCCTTCAAGCTTAGATCTGATATGATATCATATTTCAGCCATCTATTTGTCAAATCTAGCTTCAGATTTTTATTTCCCAACAGATCAAGGATCAAACCCTGGGGAGGTGATTTTTCCAGAGTTGCAGATCTGGAAAATCCTTTTTGGGTTATCTTGGGAATCCATCACATTGGCCAAATCTTGAATCTTGGCATCATCAGAGCTCCGAATTTGAGTAGATCTACATTCTTCTTTTTAGCCTGCACATATATGCTTATATTCAATTGAAATTACTGCACTGTATTTACTTCAGTGCCTCCACAGTTACAATGTACCTGTTGTATGCATGTTTTCTGGGTGATCCTAGCTCATCCTTTTGGCTAGATCTACCTAGATTTTGTACTTGTGTAACTGAATCTCTCCAATATAATAAAATGGCTCATCTCTTTCTGCATATTCTGATGTGTACTTAATATTTATTGTTTATCTTGTTGTAAGTTCTTATATTGTGTGAAGTATTACTGCATTCTCCCTTTTGGGATATTACACGGCAACATGCATTATTTTTACCTTGAGAGCCATTGTCATTATTAGTGGTTTCTCTCGCATCTGTTAACAACTTTCATCATTGGCTAGTAATCAGCTGACTTTCTTGCATGTTAGACTTCATCTTATTCATTAGGATTCTTGAATTTTTACTTATTGGGGTCGATATGGAGCACAAGACCCTGCGTTTTGTCTGATAAAATATAGGTTGCGAGACAATTCGGTTTATCATGACTACACACATGACTCTTCTAATTCTATGGTTGCGACCATACCTGAGTCTATTTATTAATCCTTCTTGCTGGATGGTTGCGTCCATACCTAGGGTATTATTTTTATATGTACTCTATTATGGATGGTTGTGCCCATGCCACATATTCATGTATCAGAGATATCACTTGTACTTATTCTTGCAGGTCTTCCAACGATGGTATTTGGTTTGGGCACATTCTCATAAAGCATTTCACTCCTCCCTCTCTCTCAGACTCATGCTTTAGGGGGCATCTGTTACATAGTATTTTTTCACCATCCCTGCAATCCCCGTCCCAAAGATTGGAGGACCATTTCAGTGACTTATGTGTATTTTCATACCTTGCTAAAAGTTTCATTACATCCCTTGGCATGTCAAGGACATTTCCTCTATTGATCATTCCTCAAGAAAACTCTCAAAAAAATATGATTTTGGGTCAGCGCTAGTAGGCAGTTATGGCCTCGCGTCCATAGATAAATTAACACTAGGACTCGTGCCCATTGGAATTTTGTCTCAGTGGGGCACCCACGTCGAGCTGTTTTTGGAATTTTTTTTTAAAATAGAAACGAAGTTTCCATGCCTAACCACTTCGTGAGCAGAGTCATCATGGTTTTTTCGACTGAATAAGGTCAAATTCCTCCCTTTGGCTTATTGTTTCCTACAATTGTGCAACTCCCCAAAGGGATAGGACCTCACTTCCACCTCATGAGGGATCCCAAACGTCCTCCTCCTCTCCTATAAATACTTTCTTCTCACATAGTTTCAGCTATCTGAACAGTCCTGACTATAGCTGGTGTGAAGAATAAGGTAGAGAGGAATCCATTGTCGAGAGAGAGTTTAGGCCCATTTCCTCACCAATTCTGATCCCCAACAAATTCTTGAGACGCGTTTGACTGAACCCATCGAAGGAGGCTGCAACATCAAGGAATTAAGGTTGTAAACTTATTTTCTTTATCATTAATACATGACTGGTTTTTTGGTTCCAATTTTGTGTTCGATCATATGAAAAATGTTTTATTCTCCTTGACCAATCTAATAGCTGTAAATGAAAGTATGTTTTCATATGTTGTCACCGTTCACTTGATCCTTGTGTAGGTACATGTATATTATCACTGAAGGACCGCGACGTGTGAAGACAAAGATTAGTGGATCATTGTTGCAAACTACAACAAAAGAATTGGACCAAGGTAAGTCATCTATCTCAACTCATTTTCATTTATAAGCTAGGAGTCTGAAAGTCCAGCTTGGTCCCTTGTTGCTAGACCCACTCTAGGGCTAGAGGGATCTTCTCTGTCTGCGGAGGGGATTTACCTTCTCAACAATTTTTGCTCGATAATACCTATAGTTATTGCAATTAACAAACAAACAACCATATTGATCTTTTAATATGTGTTTTCTAATTTTAAATATGGAAAGTTAATAAGTCTAGACTTATTATTTTTGCATAAGAGGTAATGTTCAACTTAATAGAAAAAATGGATACAAATAAATATTAAAGGAAAACAATACAAATTGAGTTTTAGATAACTTTAAGTATGTATTTTTAAATTAAAATTAGAAATATAAAATATTGTTAATTTTACCTTATAATGATAGTAATAAAAAAATATAAGTTATTTAAAAATGTTAAAAATGTATATATTAATTTTGAAATAAATTTAAATTTATGTTTTTGAGTTAAAATAAAAAATAGAAATTGGTAGGGTCTTGGATAGACGGTGATCAAGTGCTTTGTTAAGAGACTCATTGATGTGAAGTTAAGAGTCACTCCTTGATGTGAAGTCACAGTTCAACACTCCATGATGTGAACTCAGCGGTTCAATTCCTCGCCCCGATTAGGGGTGATATGTTGGACATGATGACGATGTAGTCCCACCAAGCTTACAAAAAAAAAAATAGAAATAATTAAGATTTATTTTTACTATAAATTGATTCTTTAAAAAAAAAATGTATACTTAATTATGTGGATAGTGAAATAGGGTTTCTAGTATTTTTACTTTTTTTAAATTAAAAAATTAAGTGGATGGTTGTGATTTAATAACCAACCTACATATATTTTAATTCTAGATCTCGAAGCTTGGTATAAATATATTCCATATGAACACCATGATTTCTCATAAACCTGGAGCTCAAAAATGGCAGGTAACTTGACCAAGTCATTTTACCTTAACTACGCAAAAAAAATAATAAAAATAATAATAATAAGGTAGAATTTTATTTTTATTATTTTAGTTTGAAGTTATTTTTATTTTATTTTGACTGAGTAAAAAAATTTACAAGACATTACAACTGATAAAATCGCTAGGATCCTTAGGAGACATAATTTTTCCTCAATCTTCAAGCCCCTCCGCACCATTCAAAGTTCTCTTAGATTGGTTAAGGGCCTGGTTTTCCCTAAGGATGGTAAGAGTGTTGACTTGATTCTGTGCTCCTATGGGACACCTTACATCGGTGGAACTGGTTGATCCATTAATCAAAGAATTCATGAACACGTCGCTGACCTTAAGCATAGTAGATCATGCTCCTCTGCCTTAGTAGAGTATTTTGAAATGACTAAACCTCACATTTTCATTGAATATGATAAGGTTATTGCGAGGATTTACCATTTCCACCACCATAAGTTAAGGGAGGCATTATAAATCGAAAAGAGACCGGTTAACTTTAACATGGATGATGGGTGGAGTGTTAGCAGATGTTGGATTCCTGCCCTTCACTCTTAGTTGATTTTTTTTCTATCAGCCTGGTTCTCCCTCTTGTCTGTTCTCCTCCTCTTAACCCCCCCCCCCTTTCTCTTCCTTTGGTCCTATTGCTCTCGCTCTTTCTCCCTTTCAGATTTTTAATAGATTAAAATTAATTCATTCTAATTTTTCTTATTAATTATAATATTTATAGCTATTATCGATAAATAATGTGTTGAAATAGCTAATAAATTAGGATTTAACATATTAAAATTTCTTATTAAGTAAAAAAAATAAGTATATTAGATTATATTCAAATTATATAACATATAACTATTAATTAATTCATTTTTAAATAAATAAGATATTAAATAACTAATAATTCATTTATTATATATATATATATATATATATATATTAAAATTATATAATATACAACTATTGTTTTATTTTTTTAAATTAATTAAATTTCTTTTTGTTATTCTAGTCTAACTAGCCATTATTTACAACAACTAGTTGGAGCATCCATTTATTTATTTAAACAGGTTCCTAGATCAGATTTCTCATCTTGTCCTGATGATGAAACACACAGGTTGGTTCGAAATGCATCGACATAATATGCTTAGATGTGATTATCACTGAAAGATTTTATATACAAGGCATTACAACATCTCTCCCATATTGGGTTGGAGAGCACCTCTTGGCTGAAGAGGGTATATTCTTTGTAGTCTTTACACATAAAGGATTAGATTAAACTCTGACCCTAATCTTGGTAGTTAATCAATTTTTTCTTTATTATTTTATGTCAGTTATTTTAACATTAATAGGTATGGGCTTCATAACCATTGTTGTAAAAAAAGTGGGATTAAATAAAGTAGAATTAAAGTGAGAAGAGCCATTTCTGTTAAAAAGTAGGATTAAGTAAAGTTCACTTTATTTTAAGAGGATACAATTCAACTTCAGGTCTAGCTTGCAATAGGAAAAGCAATGAATAATGGTATAGTTTGGTTTTTTTGGGGGGATCGGATAATGATTTTTCATCATGGTCTTTTATTGTTTAAAATGTGTTTTTGAATACATAAATTAATTCAATGCCTTGATAAAAACCCTATGGGACCCAGGAAAAATTAGTGATTTCAATGAAAGCGTAGTTGATCTTGGGAAAAATTGAGCAAAAAAAATTCCCATAAAAAGAGCCAAAACACAGAATATTTATCATATTATGATATGTACATGAGTTATTAATGAAATTATAAAAAAAAAATCACGATGAAAAAAAATAAAAATAAACTATAAATTGTTGTCACATCACATTACATTTCAACAACAAAATAAATAACTAAGCACGTATGTATCCACATCTCGAAGAAATATACATATCCACATGACAAAATAAATAATAATTATACAAACAATGAGTAATTACGTATATTCATATGTACAACCATCTTGAAAACAAATAATCATAGATCTATCTTAAAATTATGCATATATATACATGGAAATTTCTAAAAACAAACAAATTTAAATCCATTTTAAACCTAGAACTTTCACGCACTAAGAGGAATCAAATTTATTAAAATATATTTTCTTATCATTTAATATGAAGGTATACACAACATATAATTTCATGATAAAAAAATCTACACCTTAAGAAATTTGATGTCTCTGGATACATAGATCCAAGGTGGATCTTTAATAATGTTATAAGAATTTTTTTTAAATGTTGATCTACCTATTTTATAAAATAAAGAAACAATTTAAATACAATTCATTTTTCTTATAGGGTAGATATTTCCATTTATAAATAAAAAACTAATAAAATATGGAAAATTTTACACTCGGAAAGATAATGCAAAATTGTAGTTTGAAAATGGTTGAGTGAAACAAGTTACTAATTTCCAATGTTCTAGATAAAATAACTAACTTGAAAGTTAATGTTTAGAAGGCTTGGTGTAAGTGTAAAACTAAAAATTTAAACATAAAATTTAAGACAATAAAACTTTAAAAAAAACTATCATTTGGACTTACTAAAATTCATAGCTTCAACAAAAATAGGTTCTTTGTTGCTTCTAAGGGATCAACTACTATCAGGAGGTATCCCCTAATGAACTTCCACATGGTTGATTCTTCTGTCTAGGTACTTCAAGGTGGGATGCATGTTTCCTAACATCAATAAAATATCTACGTTAGCCTTGTTCTTGTCTTGCAATAGGACCCTACCCAACAATATTTTTAGATGCCAATACATATCTACAACGTACATGTATTAGATATACCTTCCACGGGTACCCAGTCACCAATGTTAGTCAAGATATTTCAATTAATCAATGGCTTTCCCCCACTATATGTCCTTCAACCTATTCAATTTCATCATGAATGGTCTGAGGAATTATTTCCCTGTAGCATTGTGCCAAACTGGAATCCCTCGTTATGGCACGTGATCCCTCTTGAGACTTTTAATATGCATCACCATGTCTTACCCAAGCCTATTTATGAGGCATGATGTATATAAAGTGATGATTATATGGAATATTAAGACTAGGCGATAACACAAGATAAAAAGGAGGGATGGGGAGAGCTGAAAGTAACCTTGCTTTGTAGAGTGTATAGGAGCAGAAGGGGGTTGCAAGATTGGGTAACTAAAGAAAGGAAAGAGTCATAGGAATGGGTGAGAAGAAGTATAGAAACTGACCAAAGAAATAGAAGGAGGAAAAGGGAAAGGAAGGAGATTCGAAGTGGGGCTTCCACCAATGGAGGACAGGGGAAGAAGATGAAAAATGAGAGTTCCCACACCATGAATAGCCTTAATATTTCCTTCAAAGCACCACTGATGTTTAGAGGATTGCGACCCACATGTAGGTTGGATCCAATAAGCCAGATAATTGAAATATTCCACATGAAGTGACATAACATCATGACATTTTCAGTCAAGAGAGGGCTAAATGGAGGCCATGATTTCCTCAGAGTGTGAGCCATAGATATGTTCAATCTCCATCTAGGTTGGTGCATTAACACAATACTAAAAATTGAAGTGGAAGCCATCGAACCGTCTTGGGAATGAGAGTTTGTTAATACTCCATTTCTCGTCCCATAAATGCATAATTGGGTGGCAGAAGTATGTTCCCACACCTATCAACCATCAAAAACCCCATCTAGGGAAGAGAGGTCCTTTTGTGCTAGGGCTCAACATTCCTATTTGAGGGGAGAGTGAAGGATGAAATGCTAGAATGAACTAAGGAAGTTCAATTGAGGTTGGCATCCTTCATTGTCAAGATAATATGCAACCTTGTTCCCTAAACACTAAACATTAGAAGGAAGTCCTACATTAATGGAGAGTAAATAGGAGGAAATTCGTTCTAGGAAACCTTTTAGCCACTTCTACATGGAACTTTGCTTGAGATTATGCCATTGGGAATGTTGAAAATCATTTGTATCACTACTTGACAATTTAATTGCACTTGGAGTTTTGAAAATCCTTGAGATTTGTTAATGTGAAGACCTTCCTCCAGGGCTTGAAGCTTAGCCACTTTTTTTATTTTTGTACCCCAAATGACCAAAGAAGAGGGAGATGATCGTAATGAAAGTATCTCTGAAAAATCTGATAAAATATTGCTTCTCCCAAATTACCTTTGGAAGCTCCATCAAATTTGAGCATGATAAAATCATGTGTAGTGGGGAACCAAGAGAAAGGATTGGATGTGGTACAAGGAGGTAATGGTGGGAGAGAAAAAACGTTCATTAAAAAAATTCTAGGCCAAGAGAATGGAGGCGTCATCCCCACTCACTTGATGGTCTTTAGTTTTTTATTAATGAGCCATCACCATATCCCTGATATTATCTCAAATGATACTCCAAAGAGAGTCATGAGAAAGGAAGAGAATTTTGAAAATTCTTCAGTTTCTTTCTTCTAGATGGCCCTAAGAAGGAAACCTGAGAAGAGGGACCAAATTTTGTTAAGGAATAGAATAGAAGATTTAATGTCACCAATTTTCAATAGTGAGAGGAATGTTATTATGATTATGATCAAAGGAGTGCATAATTGATTCTAAAACATTCCATGATGATAATGGATAGGGACAACCTTTGAATAGGTCTTTTGTATCTTTTGTAATGGATTTACATAACTAGAATAGGGAGGGTCCAATGAAGTTGTGATTTTGAATATTATCCCATGTTAGTATTTTTACTTGCACTGAAAACGAGATGAAAACAAAAACTTTGGCTGAATTTGTTGACCCCGGATCGCTCTCCATATATTCACTTTATGTTACACTTGAAACTTTAATATTATATTGGAATGTTCTTTAACCATGAAGTTTCCATTTGTTTGGTAACCACAATGAATTTTTTCTGGATTATTGGAGATAGTGATATAGTTTCCCTAGATATATTTCCAAAGTGATGACAAAACATCCTTCGGCAACTTGTGGTGCAAAATATCTTGGGGAGGGCATTGTCTCCAATGGGAAGGAGAGTTGGTGTCAATCTAGTAATATACTACTTTGAGATTACCTATCCTAGTCATTTTTCTAGGAAATTATTTCCAAGAATCCTCCCATAAGTAAGTTGATTGGCCATCTTTAATCTCCCTAAAATAGTGTTGCTAGATCATATGCATTCCTTTCTTGGATAGATTCCAAATTGAGGAGCATGTCTTGTTGAAAGACATTTGGATTAGATATCTAATAGGGGTATTATAATTATATTTACAATTCCACATGTAGTTACATGGATATTATTCTACTTGGAGTTAATGCCACCATAATTTTTCTTCCATAGTGGTGGAGAGAGTGAATGGATCGTGTAGACCTAGGACTCCTCAAATTTTTGGTCTACATAACTTTTCCTAGGTGAAAAATGCCCATTTTTTTCATGTTTGGCTCCCCCCCAAAGGAAGGATAATTGGATTATATAAGTGAATTAATGATGGTATCTCGATCCATCATGGTTGAAAGTAGATATAAGGGAAGGGCTTGGAATATTTATTTGAGAAGGGCTAGCCAACTTTCTATGTGTAACACACCTATAGTACACACCTCTAAATACAGTATATGTGTGTGTGTGTGTGTGAATCAAACATGTATAGTTATTTCCTTTCATATTCTTCTAGTATATTTTCATAAATTGTGACTAGATATTACTTCATAATACTTTATAGAGATAAATTTGCAAAGAACTATATATGTATTCTTGATATTTTAGTGCAAGGTATTTCTCCTAAAACTAAAGTTTGAAATTATTTCTGTTATAGGCATGATGTCCCTGTATAGATGAGACAATGGCATAGTGCATCACTATCTCTTACGAATGCCTTATAGGAGGATGCACTAAAAATAGAAATAGTTCAAAGGAAGGACGTGGGTTGTTCATGATGCCACTTCCACCTAGAGCTATAATAAGCCTCTCCAAATAATTATGCAGTGCAATGATGAACTGACGTTCTATGCATGATCTTGTGTACAAAGACCAAGGCCAAATTAATGTAGACATCATAGGGGAATTTAACAGATCACCCCCAGATATTGAATGACAGGCCAGGTGGCCTTCTCTACCACTTATCCTTACGCTCACAACGACAAACATCGGGTTTAAACATAAAATTATACCTTATTTTAGAACTATACTTTCCTAATTACATTTTCAATTTAAGGACATATTAATGTATTCTAATTATACACAAATGATTAGGTCACTAGTTTATCAAGGTTTATGCAGGAACACAATATAATACACATGTAACCATAAATACAAATATGCATTAGAAATAACACTTCATTTCATTAATATCAAAGAACTGAAATTTGCTTGCATACAAAATAGAAATAAACTAGCTATGGCGCTAGTAGCTTATCTCTGAGAAGAGACGTGGAGGCTACAGGCCTCTGAACTAAGTTATGATGAGGCTTGAGAGCCTATTTATTATTTAGAAACAATGGAAAACCCTAAACATCCAAAACCCTAACCCTGGGAGATGAAGCACCAAAACTATGGGCCCCGTTTGGGTAAATTGGTGTTTCAACTTCCCGGGGACGTAACTTTGGCATATGATCTCTGTTTGATGTGCTCAATATCTCGTTAGAAAGATATATCTGAGGATTAAAAATTTTGGTGCAAGATATATCAGCTCAATTGCTCTTGGTTTTCCCAAAAAACGTCGTTTAGGGCCTCAAAACAACTCCGGAAGTTCAGGACCCAAAAAACTGTCAAAAATAGTAAGTTGTGCCAAAAATAAAAAACTGAAAGAGACAATGGTGGGGCCCCAAGTGGAATAGGTGGGTGGCCACCAATATCCACCTAGATCATTCCTCCCCCCTTAGGAAGAAATGGTCCCCATTTCGTTGAGTTCCTCCATGATATGAGGAAACTTCTGGTGAACTTGGTCCCTGGTGAACCACTTGCCTTGGTGCAGGAGTTGACCAGCTTTGACAAAATAATATAGTTGGATCTTTTGTTGGCAAGTGTTCTTGATTTTCATGTCCATGATACAATCTGTGTTGGCCTATTCCATGCAGTCTGGGTTTAACTCTATTTTTTTGAGTTGTTATGCAATGTCAGAGGTGTCCAAAAGAGGTGGGAAGTAGGGACGAAGGCTATCCACATTGAATACCGGGTGCAGACCAAGGAATGGTGGAATACTGAGCTTGAAGGCATTATTCCCTATCGCCTTGGTGATGGTGTACGGCCCATATCGGAGTGGGAAAAGCTTGCGGCGGGGTCCACTGAGGCGCTCCTTCTGCAAATGTAGCCACACTTTGTCACCCACCTGGAAATTGTGTGGTACCTGATGTTGACCATGTCATTGCTTGTACTTAGCATTGGCTCTACCCAATATGTCATGAAATTGTTGACAGATGTGCCGAATGTGCTCGATGAAGCTGTTCGCTTTATCAACTTCAGACTAGACATGAGTCGAATTGGCCTGAGTAGCCGCAAATGACATGGCTATGTCAATGGGACATAGTGGCTGGAATCCCAAGCCCACCTAAAAGGGGCTGTGGCCATTTGAGCTCTGGAGAGCCCGATTATAATTGTGTTTTACATAGGGGAGGCTCTCATCCCATATGCATGGATGCTTTGAATTTTATATGCGCAGAATGTGTACAATCATTCTATTGACGACCTCTGTCTGGCCATCAGTTTAGGGATGGAAATTTGTGGACTTGGTGAGCTTGGTGTCCAACATTGAATAGAGGCTGGACCAAAATGTGTTGAGGAACCTATTGTCGCGATCTGATATGATATACTGTGGGATCCCAAAGTGCACCCAAACTCACTCAAAGAAGAGTTTAGCAGTGGATTTTGTTGTGATGTTCTTCTTACAGGCTGCCATAATGGCCATCTTCAAGAATCTGTCGACGACCATGAAAACACAGTCATTTCCATGCTTAATAGAAGGAAGGTTTGACATGTAATCCATGGAGATGGATTCCCAAGGTCGAATAGGGATAGGTAGCGAAGTATAGAGGCCTTGCTTCTTTATGGTTGGTTTGGCAATGGCACAAGAAATGCAGGATCTAATGTACTTCCAGACATCCTGTCGAAGGTTCGGCCAATAGAAATACTTTTGCGGTACTGGCACTGTTTTCTCGACCCCAAAATTCCCAGCGACTCGACTGTAGTGTGCTTCCTATATCATCTTCACACGCTCACTTGAAGGAACACAAAGGTGTCCTAGGTGACATAACAGTGCATCTTGGAGGTGAAAATTTGGAACTTGCGTACCCCCCAAGAGTGCCTTGTATTTGTGGTCGAATTCTGGATTGCTCTTGTAGAGAAGTGGCCAATCAGAAGTCTCCTGCCCACAAGAGTTGAGAATGGTGGTTAGTTCCATGATCGGTGGTTCGCTGAGGCAGTCTGCAACATTATTGGTGCTACCCTTCTTGTACTTGATGTTCAAATGAAACTGTTGCAGATATGTGGACCACTTTGGATGGCGATCATTCTGCAACTTCCCTTGTGTCTGTATGAACTACAAGGGTCGGTGGTCTGTGTGGATGATTTTTTCCTTCCCCAAAATGTAATGCTTCCATTGTCGACAAGCCTACACAATGAAATACATTTCTTTGTCATAAGTGGGATACTTGTAAACTGTGTCGGACAATCTCTCACTGTGATATGCCACTCGATGCCCCTGTTGAGTAAGAACTGCCCCAATAGCATAGCCAAAGGCATTTGTCTTGATCTCTTATGGTTGTTACAAGTCTGGTAATGTGAGCACGAGGGCAGAATAGAGGCAATGTTTCAATTCTATTAACGCCTTTTGTTGAGATTCCGACCAAAATAATTTTTCTCTCGCTCCTCCCTTAGTGACTTGACTCAAGGACCAAGTCATATGAGAGAATCCCAACACGAACCTGCAGTAGAACTTAGCAAGACCCATAAAGCAGCGAAGCTCTATTATAGTGGTTGGGGCTGGCCAGTCTCGAATGACTTGGATCTTGGTTGGATCCACATGCACCCCCCTTTCATCAATAATGTATCCTAGATATTGAAACTGGGTCATGCAAAAATTGCACTTCTCCAAATTTGCACACAACTTGTGTTGTCGTAGTGTTTGGAGGACTTGTCGGATGTGGTGGAGGTGCTCTTCCCAATTTTGGCTGAAGATCAGAATTTCATCCAAGTACACTACTACAAATTAGTTGGTGAATGACCTCAAGATGTCATCCATCAACCTCATTAAGGTTTTGGGAGCATTCGTCAACTCGAAAGGCATGACCAACCATTCGAAAAGGCCCTCCTTAGCTTTGAAGGCAGTCTTCCACATTGTTTGGGTTCCCATGTTTTGGCCAGGTTGACAAGACCAAAAGATGAGACAACATAGAACCACTTTCAGACCTCAGGATCTAGCCCTCCTAGGTCCAAAGAGGGATCTCTCTATATGAGTCAAAGTGCATATCTTTGAAGCTCTAAGTTATTGATTTTAGGCTAGTTATAGGCTCAAGGTTGATTGTTTGATTGTTTGTGTTTGGTTGTTGGGAATCAAGAAAGAAGGATCCAACATAAGACAAGGATGAAAATAGAAGGGACTATACTAATACAGAAAATTCAGGGAACATAAAAGCCATTGGGCAATGGAGTCAAGAAATGATTTATTTGTAGCCAATGTGCAAGCTTTCAGTTGGGCTAGTCATCTAGAGCACTTGGATCTTAAAGATGGTATTTGGAATGGGACATTAAGGACTGAAAATGAAAGGAGGAGAACCATCCAATTCTGTCTATAGATCAGGCCAGAGGTCATTTAACTCTAGACCTGCTTGGACAAAATCAGAGGTAGGACAAGGGATCTTAGAAAGGCCTAATTGGGATGGAAAGATCCTAGAGAGGCAGAGACAAGGTTCCAGACCTCCCAGTGTTCTCAACACATTCAACTAGATCCTCACAAGAACATCTAAACATAGATTTCATTAATTCATACATCATAGAGCAGGAAATAACATCCACTACACTGGTTAAATCAATTGAAATCAATATTCAAATACACATATAAGCAGAAAACATAAAAGGCTGGGAGACCAGCAACATAAGGTACCTATCAAGGGTAAATCTTATGCCAAACTTCTGATGCGAGCCAGTAGAAACATGATGAAATGAAAGAAATTCAATCACAAATATAGAGAAAGGAAAACATCGCCAGCTGCTTTAGATCAGGATCCAAAGAAATATGCTTGTCATGTTAAAAACAACACCAATCAGGTACATCATGGCCCATAGCTTGAACATTCAGTCTGAATACATCAAATCTCAATCTATCTTACAATATTACATAGAGAACTTGTCTCAAGAGGAAAATTCTTGCACTTCACTGATATCTCATCAACAACCAGCAACAATTTCTTTCTGTGTTTTAGAGCAGAGGATGATCATAAGCTCGACTGAGGGGGTAGGTGAACTCTAAATGTAACATTAAACACAAAAATGAATGCAGGGCAGAGACCCATTCTGTTTATCTGCTTTGTATTTAATCTATGTCACCTCCCTTGTGAAAGAGTAGTCTTCTCCGGATATGATTTTGACATGCTTCGGCTGTGGTACTCCTGGCGCTTTTGAATAAAAATAAAATAAACTACTGAGAAGTCTGCCATCTAAATTCCCTGGTGGTTTTGAATTGTTGTTAGGGTGGAAACTCCTTCAGGGACATTGTGCATAATAAATACTGTATGGGCGCCCTGTACTTGATGGAGAAAAACATTCTGCTGATGAATAAACCCTGATGTTACCTTTACTGTGCACAGGACCTCCTGATCGATCCTCGGGGTCTTCAAACTGGTGCTTTGCCTCTTAAACTACTGGTTTAAGGCTCTAGATCTTCATTAGGGTGCCTTAATCTCCCTTTCTCTATACTGCAACACTCTGCCGCTCCATTTATGCTTCTGACAGGTTAGCTCGGGTTTTAATGGCGCTGGGATATTTTCTACCGAGTCTAAACCCTGTTCTCTTAAATGACCGTCTTATCTTCACCTTCTCGGGTCGTCTTTTATAAACTACGCCTCTGCAAATGATATTTTTTTTTACTCTCGATTTCCTTGTAATAGAGACGCACACCATGGCAGCCATTAGTTCTTAATAACCCTGCAAAATACACAAACAAGTTAAGGAAACCATGAATGAGGGGGCGGATGATGTGGAGGTGGAGAAAAGGTCGTGCAGACGGTGACATGGCGGAGGAAATGTAGAGGAAAAACGGAGATCCGCTCTAGTGGAGATGGTAGTCTGCAAAGCGAACGAATGAAAAACCTTAAAAAACACGAAACCGAAACAATATATGCGATGGAATGGTCTGGCGTACGATGAATCCACGTGGAGATGACATGGTGAGTGGACCCGGGGGGGTGGTCAATGGAAGGCAAAAATATCTGAACCGTTGATCGCGATGGAGATCAACGGTGGTGGACAGGACATGACATGGGTTAAGCGGCATGCAACTCTGGTGAACGCTGGCCGTCGGATGAGGCGCACAAGATCTGACGGCTTGTATTCATTTCGCTGCGTGACTCTGGTCGAAAGATAATGCGCGGGGAGAAAGTGGTTTTGCCATCGTACAGGGGACACGTGGCGGACAGTTAGGGGAATCGCTGGGCAACGAGGGAAAACCGCCACCCGCCCAAAGGCGGTGCGAAATAAACAGGCGGTTTTGAACAGTGCGCGGGGATGGGAGTGGGGACCACTGATCAGGCGAACTCCGCACCGTCGGATCATATTTTAAATGGACGGTGGAGATGAAAGCGGGGAAATTTATAATAAAAATCTTATTATAAAGTTTCATGGTTTATGGGAAGCGCCTTCAGGGACGGTGCTTAGGTCACGGCACTGGGTTACACGGGAAAAAGGGCGCGGGGCTAGCAGTGAAAGGGCTAGGCCTATCATATAGTCGGAAAGTGGATTTTAAAGCCATTTTAAATGAAATTAAAGGCTAGAAGGGGTAACGGTAGGGAGATGGAGGGGGATTTGGGGAAAACAAAGGGTGTAGGGACTTCAGAGGGGATTTTAAGGGGTTGACAGGGGGAACAAAGGTATTCTGACAGAAGGAGGGAAAAGGGGAGAAAGGGATGATTACAAGGGTGCAAGGGGGGAATAGTAGGCCTTTTAGGAATGGATCAGCAAATAGGATTTGTATTAGGCATAGCACTCAGAGACTTCAAGGAGGATGGGTTTCCAGGGGAAAGGCATTCCTTGAAGGTCTCCAAAACTATCTAGCCCCTAGCTTGCTTGTCAATAATTTTATAGGGGGGCTAACAGTGGCTCCACATGGGGATGGCTTCTTCTTGAAGGAGTCAAGAAACTAGAAATGATCTCTAAATTAGGCCAGATGCCTGCTGCTCGGCACATCCCTTTCTTTGATTCAGCTGCCACAATATGATAGAAACATCAGCAGAAATATTTCCCAACCAATCTGCCTACCCAAACTACAGTCCTAATAATTTTCGCTTGGGTGCATTTGAACTAGCAGACCCTTTTCATTATTTATTCTTGAAACATAAAACAAACCTATTCTAAATCTACCCTTATTGCTCTATGAGACCAGATTAGACTGTTGGCCTCATATAATTCTCTACCTATTCTAACATCTGCTGGGATTAAACTGTCCAGCAAATTTCTTCTCCTACATTCTAAAACTGGAAATTGAAAAGCAACCAGGCCAGGATTAAGCTATCTGACTTGCCGTGGAGTGAAACAAAACTTTGAAGGCTTGAAATTTGAACTTTTGAAGTATCATTCTCTGTATGTGACTCAAATTTTGAACATATTAGAGTCACCTTTTCTTCTTCATTTTCAGCTCTGGTTTTAGGCATGTTAGAGTTGATTCTTCCTTTTCCTTTGCTGGTCCAGATTTTGGGCGCGTTAGGACCAGCTGTCTTTCTTTCTTTGGCTCAGGTTTTGATCATATTGGAGCCCATATTTTTGCCTTTAGGAGGTTCAAGTTTTGAGCATGTCTGAACCTCTTTCTCTCCTTTTTTTTTTTTTAAATAAATAAAACTGCGATGATATATACAATGGAGGACGAAACTGGAAACTGAAATTTAGCAGAAGTAGTGCTTGAGCATCCTGCCATTGACAGGACCCCCAAACAGCTCTGTACCATCAGGTTCTTGTAAGAAAAATGCATTAGGACCCACAGTGGCTTGGATGATGTAAGGACCTTGCCACAAACTGTCAAACTTGCCATGTTTACCTTTGTCCTCTCTCCTTGAATCCCATTTAAGAACCTTGTCCCCAACTTTGAAATCTGAAGCTTTGGTTGTTTTGTCAAACTGCCTCTTTATGCTTTCCTGCACCCTGACAGCTCTGCTATAAACCTGCTCCCTTGTTTGCTGCAGATGGATAGTTTCATTGACTCTTCTCACCATACTGTTTTCCTCAGTCTGAATCTCTTGAACAATCTTAATCACTGGCACTCCCAAACTGGTAGGAAAAACTGCTTCAGTTCCATAGAAAAGCTGGAATGGTGACATGCCAATGGATTTCTTTGTGGTGAGCCTGTTAGCCCACAAAGCATGTACCAAATTTTTATGCCATGACCTTTTGTTCTCTTCCAGCAGCTTCTTAATGATTGTAACCAGGCTTTTGTTAGATGATTCAGCTAATCCATTGCCTTGGGGGTAATAGGCAGTCGAATGACCAAGTGATGTTCCGTACCTGTGACAGAAATCAACCATTTTCTTGGATCCAAAGGCAGCAGCATTGTCAGTGATTATTTTCCTTGGACAGCCAAACCGAGACAGGATGAAATCTTCTATGAATATAATGATGACAGAATCGGTGGCATTCCTAGTGGGTATGTCTTCTATCCATTTAGTGAAGTAATCTGTAGCAGTTAGGATCCATTTATGTTGTCCGGAGGAGGCAGGATGAATTTCCCCTATAAAGTCTAGGTCCCATTGCATGAAGGGACCTTCTACGATGATAGGTTGTAACGGGAGGGGGAGAAGCTTTCTTCTGCCTTCAAAGATCTGACATTTGTGGCAGGCAAGAATCATTTTATGGACATCATTGAAAAGAGTGGGCCAGTAATAGCCAACCCAAAGTATCTTGTTTGCAGTGGCTTTCCAACTCAGGTGGCCTCCACACTCCCCAGCATGAAATTCTTTTTTGATTCTTTCAGCTTTAGTTTCAGACAAACATTTCAGTAATAGGCCATTTGGATTTTTCCAGTATAGATTCTCATTTAAAATGCAGTAATTTCTAGCTCTGAGTTTTATGAATCTGGCCTTTGTTTTGGACAGTTCTAGAGGGGCATTAAGGTTGGTGAGCACAAAAAGGATATCAGAATACCAGGGAGAGCTCTGAAACTGCTCCTCAACAGTTGGATGGGGCAATCCTTCCTGCTCATCTAAGGCATTTATCATGTTAATGTCAAGGGCCTGTAAGTTTGATTCAGCCATTAATTGGGCCAGGCCTTGACCTTTGATTAGCTTGGTGGGTTTTATTTCAAGGTCATATTCCAAGATGGTAGCAATCCATTTTCCCCTTTTCCCATCAGGGTCCTGGGACAAGATATCTTGGACCACTATATTTGGAACATAGGCTATGGTGTGAGAATGCAGAATGTACACCCTAAAGTCTTTTAAGGCCTTTACCAGAGCATAGGCCTGCTTTTCCATAATGTTGTACTTTAAGGGTGTGTCTCTTAAGGCTTTGCTGAAAAAGGCAAGTGGTTGTTCGTTACCTTCTGAATTCCTTTGTAGCAAGACTGCAGCTATTGTATGATGGGAGGCAAATGAAAAGATCAAGAAATCTTTTGTGAATTCTGGGCTGATAAGGACATGTGCTTGAGTGAGTACAAGCTTTACTGACTCAAAATATTTCTTGGCTTCAACAGTCCACTTAATTCCTTCATCTTTCCTTAGCATGTTGGTCATTCTCCTAAGATGCTCATCAAGATTGGGGATAAATCTCATAAGGAAATTGATCTTCCCAATGAAGGACTGTAACTCCTTGATGTTTCTCGGATGAGTGATTTGAAGTATTCCCTCAACTCGCTGTGGGTCTATCCTAATCCATTTCTCAGATATAATGTGACCAAGAAGTTTACCTTCTTGCAGTCCAAAAATAGTTTTCTTAGGATTTAAGGACAGACCATACCTTCTACATTTTTCAAAAACTTTCCTCGGGTGTTTCAGATGTTCTTCTTCATTTTTAGAAAATACAGTCAAGTCATCCAAGTAGATAACTATGAAGTGTCCTATCTCATCTGAGAAAGCTATGTCCATTGCTCTCTGGAAGGTAGCTCCAGCATTCATCAGTCCAAAGGGCATTTTCACATACATGAAGATGCCCCAAGGAGTGGTAAAAGTTGTTTTGAGTTGATCTTCTGGGAGTACCAACACTTGGTTGTATCCTGAAAACCCATCCAACAGGGAAATCCTCTTAGATCTCACTACCTTCTATAAGATATGCTCCATTCTGGGCAGGGGGTAGTTGTCTTTCAGGGAGGCTCTGTTGAGGTTTCTGAAGTCTATGCATAATCTGATCTCCCCTGTTTTCTTTCTCACAGCCACTAATTTTGACACGCAATCAGAAAACCTTACAGGGACTATTATGCCTGCATCATACATCTTCTTAATCTCTTTCTCGACTGTAGGCAGTTGTTTTGGATTGATCCTACGGAGCTTTTGTCTAAAAGGCTTCAGGTTTTCTTTCAGGGGTATCTTGTGTTGTATGATGTTGGTGTCATAGGCCTTTAAGTCTTCATAGCTCCATGAAAACACATCAATAAATTCCTTAAACAGGTCAATGTATTTTTTCTTCATGTCTGCGGGTACAGACTTAGCCAGTTTTATCATTTTGGGTCTTTCTTCAGTGCCTATGTTGCATTCTTCTACATCTGATTATGCATGTTATATAGTGGGATTTTTTGCTACGTCATCAAAGTCAAAAAGGTCCTCTAGGGGTGCTAGGCCTCTGGGTATATTCTTATCTTTAGCTTGCAACACCTCCATTTCCTCATTATCTGCGTTTTCACATTTTTCGGTTGTATTTCCAGTTTCTTCAGAAAAGGTGTTTATTTCTATGTTACAGGGTGTTTCTTGTTCATCTAGGGAATTCTCGCTTGGGCAGCTGTCATCAGATTTTGAGTTGGAATCAGAGAATTCAAACTCATTTCTACCCACTAGGAAATCTTCAATCTGTTTATCACCTTCAAAGACCTGCCAATATTTTTCGTTGTCTGGCACTGCTGGTCTGAACTTGGTTTGAATGATGATTTGTTCTTCAGGGGGAGTTTTAGGATATGAACTAGCCAGGCAAGCTAATCCATTTGCAATGATTTTTTGATTCCTGGGAACAAACACCAATTCATATTCAACAAATGTTTTCAATAAATATACTGCATCATTCCTGTATGCTCTCAACCTGGGGTGTTTTGCCGTATATTCACCATTCACCTGTTTGCTAACTAACTCTGAGTCTCCTCTCATAGCTATCCTACGGGCTCCTAGTTTTTTCAATAGATTCAGACCCAGGATGAGAGCCTCATATTCTGCAATATTATTTGTGCATTTGAAATGCAGATTCACAGCATGGCTCTCTGCATGGTCATTTTCCGTGTTACGTATCCACTCCCCCGCTCCAGCATTTTGTCTAGTACAGGACCCATCGAAGTTCATTTCCCACAGGGGTTCGCCATTATGCTGCATTGGGGAGTCTGTACTAGGTCATGGGCTATCTTGTTCTTCACGTGGTGTGTTAGTGTGTTAGCTTGAATGGTGTGACTAATAGGCTGACTGCATTGTGTTCCTGGTTCACTCTGAGTTTTGTTTTTAGTACTCTGCCCATGGTTTTCTTCATTGTATTCTTCTAGGGTAGCCATTATGCTAAAATCCATGGGCCCTATGTCCTTGCTTGTATTTCTACATTCAGATTCTGGCTCTCCTAAGGATTGGTCGTTATAAAGAATGAAAGAATCCAGGTCTGTGTGCACAGAGTATAATGGTGAATTTTCAGGTTTCTCGGGGCTACTGACTAGGAATTTCATCTGGGACTCTCTATACAGTCTTCTGAGCTGGCCAAATATAGGGATAGTCGCATATGAGCCATCCATCTGCATGGTCCCTTGCAGCTTGGCTACCCATGATCTAGATAGCAGCATCCCATACTTAGGTGGCACATCTGCCACCACGACATCCATGACCATACATTTAGCTGGGATATGGGTCAAACTCACACATAAGTCCTTGATTAGGCCTAGACATTTTACTCTGCTAGATTCAAATGAATATATATCTTTGTAAGGTCATGTTATCTCTAGGCCTAGCCTTTCCATCATTACCTTAGGCATTAAATTGTGTGATGTTCCAGAATCATGCATGGCATTGTGGAGTATTTTGTCATGAATGTTGAGACTGATATAAAAATGTGGAACTACCCCTTCCTGGAAATTACCCTCAATCTTTGGACCAAACAGGAGGGCAGGTTGGTCATCATTCAAATTTATAGTGTCATTGTTTTCCCTTAAATTCAAAGCTTTCAAAATTTTTCCTTTATATATCCTGAATGGCCAACTCAGATAATGGTACAGAAATTTTGATTTTGGCAATCTCACTCTCTAAATTGAAAGTGGACTGTGTCTTTGGAAGGCTTAACTCTGTTTTATTAGCAGCCTTGGTGACCGAATCAGTTTGTGATTTCTCACTATGTACAGGGTTGGGAACAATTGTATCAGGAGTACTAATCGAAGTGCCAGTACTGCTAGCGGGCTCACCTTGTTTTTGATTCTTCTGGTTGTCTTTCTCTTCGTTTTTCCCAGAACTTTTAGCTGCTAATTTATTACTTTCAGCAGCTGCTTTAGAATTTTTTTCAGGTCTTTTCTTGATGGTTACCTCAGGAACTTTGGTTTTGGAAGTATCTTGGCTCTTTTTTCTCCTAAGTTCATATTTTTCCCTGACCTGTAACATGGCATTTTCAAATCCTAATATGTAATCCTCAGTTTCTAACCATTCCTCATCCCAGTATGAAGGTGAGGGCTGGTCTTCCCCTGAATCACAGTTAAGGACTGAGTCTTTTGTTTCGAACATTTTTATTGTATTCCCTCCAGACTCTTCTATGATTCCCTCATCTTCATCTAAAAATTTTTGGAATGGGGGAATAACTTGTTGATCTGATTCTTTTTGTCTGTTGGGAGCATTGTTGTTCCTTCTAAAGTTTTGGTTCTGACTTTGGTTCTGGTTTCTGTTCTGACTGCTAACTGTGACAACCATATTTTCCATCATTTTCTACAACTTTTCCACATTCTTAGATAATCTATCATAGTTTGGGTCTGATGTGGAAGCTACAGTGTCATCCTTATATGTTACCCTTTTCTCAGCTCTTAATCTTGCCCTTTTCTCCATCAAGTTTGCTTCTATGGTTATGGCTGCTTTCTGCATGTCTTCTAAGGTGGTGTACTCTTTATCTCTGAGCTCGTAGGCCATGTCAGCATCAAATCCATCAGGATATTTGGCCAGGGCCATACCTTGAGGAGGTTTCATGTGTGGAGGAAGAGCATTGTATATGTTGTTGAATCTAGTGGTGTACTCATGGACACTCTCTCCTACGTTCTTCTTAAGGAACATGTAGTCTGCTAGGAGCTGGAAAGGGTTTTCTTTAACCTCGAATTTGTCTATGAAGGTTCGATATAATGCAGGGAGATCTTGGATACTGCCAAGAGGTAAAATTTTAAACCATTTCTTTACATCACCCCCTAGGCTTTGGGCAAAGATTCTCATTTTGATTGTTTCATCATCAATTTCCATATAATCAAAAGAATCCTCCATCTTATCTACATGTTGTTGAGCTGTGACGGACTCTTTAGCAGTGAAGTGTGGGATTTTTGACTGATAATCATTGGGTAAGGGTAAAAAAGGTTGTGGTAACACCAACGGTGCATACCAAGCTGCCATGATAATGTTCTGATGGGGTAAAGGGTTGGCTTGAGCAGCTGGTATTTGGATGACAGGGATAATAGGACCAGCAGAAGTCTGTTGGGCAGATCTAGGGTGAGACATCCCCAAGTTTTGAATGAAGTGAGATCAGGTGGTGTAGATGAAGGGGTTTCTCTATCCCTAGTGTGTTGACTACTACAAGATGGTGTACTGTGAAGCTCAAGGTCTTGCTGGTCTAGGTGATCGAATGACCTAGTTCTTGGTAATCTATTAGGTATGTCTAGGTCAGGCAGAAGACGTGGTAGAGCTGCTAGGTCTTCTGGTGCGGAGCTAGCTCTACGAATGTGACTGGAAATAGCTGGTCTTTTAGGTGTAGGAGCTCCCTTGAGGATATTCTTCGGATTTTCAACTATTTCAGGTGGGTCAGGGTTGGGATAAGCTCTCGTGTGGATGGTTCTGAAAGCCAGAATGTTGTTTCCCAGCCAAGTAGCCAAGTAGAGATGTTGTCTCAGGGGCTGGTCTCCCAGTGGAGTCTATTTTGAAACCAAGATAATCAGCAGGCCTACTGATCACTAGTGGAGTCATTTCGTTTATGAAAAAAGGAGTCGCTAGGTGGAGGGTTTTAGGGTGTATCTAAGGGGTTACACTGTCCACCACAGTGCTCAGGCACTATCACCTTTCAAGAATCTCCTCAAAAACAGCAACCTCCAACCAGAGATTGACTGGGAGGGCATTTACCAGATATGTCACCTCCGAAGAGAGTGAGATCCGGAGGCTACCTGGCCCTTTCCAGGCTCTGTCTAAGAGTATGGTGGATATTCAATAATGGAGGTCGATTCAAGAAAGGAGTGGCTTACTGTCAACCTAACCAGAGATGTAGGTTTCTGAAGTTTTTATGTAGTGAGGTGAAGATCATTCAGATGTCCCCAGCGGAGTCGCCATTATGTTGGGGTTCCCATGTTTTGGCCATGTTGACAAGACCAAAATATGAGACAACATAGAACCACTTTCAGACCTCAGGATCTAGCCCTCCTAGGTCTAGAGAGGGATCTCTCTGAGTCACAGTGTATATCTTTGAAGCTCTAAGTTATTGATTTTAGGCTAGTTATAGGCTCAAGGTTGATTGTTTGATTGTTTGTGTTTGGTTGTTGGGAATCAGGAAAGAAGGATCCAACATAAGACAAGGATGAGCATAGAAGGGACTAGACTAAGACAGACAATTCAGGGAACATAAAAGCCATTGGGCAATGGAGTCAAGAAAGAATTTATTTTTAGCCAATGTGCAAGCTTTCAGTTGGGCTAGTCATCTAGAGCATTTGGATCTTAAAGATGGTATTTGGAATGGGACATTAAGGACTGAAAATGAAAGGAGGAGAACCATCCAATTTGTTATCACTCTGTAATTAGCAAGATTGGCAAAGTCCAACTGCAGAGGTAACATCAAACCGCTTTGGGATTCAAGGATCTAGCCCTCCTGAATCCAGAGAGGGATCTCTCTATAAATGAGTTCAAAGATGTGATCTTTAAAGACTGGAATTGTGATATTAGGCTAGTTATGAAGAGCATGGATTTGTTTGGTTTGTTTTTGGTTGGGCGAAGACATGGTGAAGGTGAAAGCAACTCAAAATAAAGGGTGAAGAGCCTACAAATGAAGGAATGTTTCAGCTGATAGTAAAGGACAAAGACAACTTTAACCCATTGGGCTATGGAGTCATAGGAGGATTTAATTGGATAGCAAATTCAAGAAGGATCCATGGAGCAGTCATTTACATCAAAGGATCTCTTAAGGTGATTAATGGGGTGAAACAAATAGGCAGTGAAAGACTTAAACAAATGAAAAAACAAAGCACAGTCTAAGATCAAGTAAGTACTTTTAAACTACCTTGCTTTCAACATGTACTTAAGGAGAAACATAAAAGTATTTCTGTTGATCAGGTAAGTGCTTTTAAACTAGCCTGCAATGAAGTACTTTCCATCAAAAACATTTAAAAACAGTTCAAACAGCTTAAGATCAGGTAAGTGCTTTTAAACCAGCCTGCTTCAGCATATTCGATAAGAGAACACAGATGATAATCACAAAGAGCAATCTAGATCAGCTAAGTACTTTTAAACTACGCTGCATTGATAAACTCCAAGGATAACATAGAAAACATTCATCTCAAAGAGCTATCTAGATTAGGGAAGTACTTTTAAACTAACCTGCATTAATAAACTCTTCAAAGAGGACATTCAAATGAAGAAAACATAGAAGATAAAGCTTTCAGTAAGAGTAGGGTACTGTGGAGAGTATATCCTAACTCTATGTTTGCTGCTCTTTATCAGAGAAAGTGAACAGAGTGAAAACATTAAGTAAAACGACAATTGACAGTAAGGAACACATCACCATTGACATAGTTTCATAATTCCATGAATCAGCAGCTTGTATTGATATTCAAACCAGTTACAATCAGCAAGCCCGGTGGGTCTCTACAGCTTTGAACTTCTCATATCAGCTTATGTATCTTTCAATTACAGAACAGGGCATCAGTGGCTTTAGAATGACTATTACATGCGTTCAGATGTCCCGAGGCCAACCCTTTGCTCATCTTTTACAGAGGTACTTATAGAAGAATGAGGCGGTGGTCCACTATGAAAAGATCTTTTTGGATCAATCAATTAATACAGAAGATGACTCTTCGGTGCTTTGAGGGCCTCGATCAAGAAATCTACAGGTGTTAACCTGCATTAATTGAGTTACACTTAAGATTAAAATCAGTGGGAAGTATGCTATCCTTTGAAGCTCAGTGTCATGCTGGAGTGACTTTATTTCTACTTCCCGAGATGAAATGATCTAAATATCTACTTCTGAACTGTTCTTTAATCTTCTCGAATGGTTCTGCCGACAATTAGAGATAAGATAGCTCAATTAGTATTAATTGTTCGGCGGTCTTTGATCTCAACGAGACTGCAGGTGTCTTTGGAGCTGTAGAGGGTTCAATTAGCCTCTTCTTATAGCGGTGGGGAATTTCTCAGCTCGACAGATGTCTTCATCGTTTCCTAAAACAATTTAAGTTACTTGAGATCTGTGTTTTTGGGTCTTCAATCTCCGGTTCTGATAAATTTTGTCTTTGGCACTGATACTCTTTAATAAATGATGATTTCTACTTGTCTTCTGGTGCGCAGGGCAGTAGCGGGGTCGAATGGCATCAATGGGTCATGAAATCACTGATAAAACGTAAATCTAACACCCCTCGAATGATTCTTTATGAACTCAGAAGACAGAGGATCGTCACCCTCGGCCTTTGTGGTTTCTTCAAAAATGGCGGAAGAATTCATTCGAGAACCTGCAAAATACAAACAATTTGTTATAAAATCCTGCGTATTTGGTTTTACTGCTTCAGAGGCGTAGGAAGAGAGCAGGACCGTCGGATGGCATCATCCAACGGTGGAGATTAACTAAGAGGAATTTTAAATGACGCGGGAGGAAGAATAAAACAGAACCATCGATCACGCGATGAGCAACGGTGGGGGTGACTTGGGACCGTCCGATCTGGACATGTGGACGGCCCAGATTTAATCGGAGGATCGCAATCGGGGAGGTCACACAACAACATGTGATTGAAACATTGCGATTGAAACTTTGCGATTGAGCGCAGGCTGTTAGATCGGGTCTAGATCAACGGTCCAGATCCTTTAATTTTTTGCACCGGCGGGACCCTTATACTTTGTGAGAAAACCTACGAATTTCAATAAAAACCAAGGTTTTGAGTGGGATCGGGCGGAATATATATGATAGGCTGGCGCCCGATTGCGGGGCCACTGGGTGTATGGAGTACCATGGGCCCGGGGCTTTATATAACTAGGGCCAATCGCAATCGGAACATTCGGGCCTGGTCTTTCAATCAACCCATTTGTAACTTCTCTGATGCGATTGCGCATCGGTCTTTTTGATCTACCCATTGTGAATTCTCCGATCGCGATTGCGCGATCAGTCTTTTTGATCAACCCATTTTATTTAAACACGTGATTTTGGCATTTTAAAACAAACTTTGGAAAAAATGGGTTTTCAAGTTTTACACAGAAAAATATTGATCAGAAAGGGATTTTTCAATGGTTTAGCACCCGATTGCGGGCCCACGGGTAAATGAAATAACAATATGATCTGCGGTTTAGGACAAAGGGGCTGATCGCAATCGGCATTTTGAAATGGCTCACAAACATGCACACTTTGAATCTTTCCGATGCGATTAGTGCTTCATGGGTTTGGCGCTTGGTTTTTATGATGAGGGTGTATTGGGGAAGTGGTTTGGAAACTCAGGCCAAGGGGCTTAAACCCTTAATAGAGAAATGGGGTTTTTTACACAGATTTTCAATGATTTTCAAAGGTTTCTGAGGGTTTCAACAGAGTTCGAAAGAAGTTTGGAACTCTGCAAAGGCAAATTTATATGAAAAGAGGGTGAGGAAAATGGAGAACAAAGGAAAATGATGAAAATATGAAGGTTAGTCTCTGAGAGGAAAAAGGGGAAAAGGAGGAGGATATTGCAGTAGTCTTCTCATGGAATTTTTAGCAGAATTTTGAGTTTCTGAGAAATAACAGTGAAAACCTTGAGACATGAGCATGAGGTCGTCTACAGGCTTCAAGAGATAACATTTTGGCCAGGAAAGTGTTTCTTGAAGGCTGAAAACATGCTTTGGCCACCCTTTTATAGACCAAAATTTACAGGTGGCCAACAGTGGCTCCACTTGGGGATGGTTCCTTCTTGAATGCATCAAGAACTTCAGAACTGCATTCTCTGGGAGGCTGATCAATGCCTCGTTCTTTGGGCTGTTGTCTTTGCTGAAATGATCTTATTCTGGCTGAAAAAGGTTAGCAGCATTGAAAAACAATGAATCTTCATCAACACAGGCTTTCTACCTACCCAATCCTACTGATCTAACATTTTTTCTTCATTTAGAGTGCACTTGGACTGGCAAACTCTTTTTCAACATTTTATTCTTTTGAAAACAGGAAATCTAATCTAATTCTACCTCTTATTTCTCCCTGAACTCGGATTAAACAGTTGAGCTCAGATGTTTCTCTACCTAATCTACTATCTGTTGGGATTAAACTGTCCAACAGATTTCATTTTCTAGATTCTAAGAAAGAAATTCAAAAATAGTCAAGTCAAGATTGAACTATTTGACTTGCTGTGATCTATGGCATAAAAACAAGCTGCACATAGACTATTAAAAATCAAAAATTGAAGGTTTGAAATATGAAAAATTTTTGAAGCATCCTTCTTCTTATTTGTGGCTCAAGTTTTGATCTTGTTAGAGCCACTTGCTTTCCTTGATTTCAGCTCTGGTTCGAATTTGTTTGAGCTGTTATTTCTTTCTTTCTGGTTCAGATTTTGAGTTGATTAGAACCAGATTTACAACTTTATGACTCAGAAAAATAAAACGGATTTGAGTCATCTCTTGCTTGGAAACTTTAGGTTCAGGTTTTGGGCTTGTTTGAACCTTTCTTTTCTAGCCTAATCTATCTACTGATAAGCCAAGTTTAAACAGTTTGGAAAATCCAATTCACTATCCTATCAACAGAAAAATTTAAAGCTAATTAGTCAAGATTAAACAGTTTGACTAACTAGAAGCGTGTTTTTTGAGGAGTGGCATTTGAGCTTGCACACTTTCAGATTTATTTCTCTTTTTTGGCATGGGGCTTTGCCTTTCTTTTTTTTATTTCTGCCCTCTTTTCTATCTTTTATTGTTTTTGTATTTTCTCTCTTTGTTTTTATGAAACTGACGAAGCAATGATATTTACAATGGAAATGAAACTTGAAAATTGAACTCAGCAGTAGTAATGCTTAAGGACCCTGCCATTGACAGGACCCCCAAACAGATCTGTGCCATCTAACTCTTGCAGAAAAAAGGCATTTGGACCAATGGTGGACTGAATGATATAAGGGCCTTGCCACAAACTGTCAAATTTTCCATGTTTACCTTTTCCCTCTCTTCTAGAATCCCATTTGAGTACCTTATCTCCAATGTTGAAATCACAAGCCTTAGCTCTCTTGTCAAACAACTTCTTGATGTTTTCTTGCACTTTTTGAGCTCTGTTGTAAACTTCTTCCCTCGTCTGCTGGAGATGTATTGTCTCATGAATCCTTCTTATCATACTGTCTTCTTCTGACTAAATTTCTTGGACTAATTTTATTACTGGTACACCCAGGCTGGTAGGAAACACTGCATCTGCTCCATAAACAAGTTGGTAGGGGGAGGTTCCAATGGATTTCTTTGTGGTCAACCTATCTGCCCACAATGCATGCACTAGCTTGTTATGCCATGACTTTTTATTCTCTTCAAGTAGCTTCTTGATGATGGTCACCAAGCTTTTATTTGATGATTCAGCTAGCCCATTACCTTGAGGGTAATAAGCAGTAGAATGACCCAATGTAATATGATACTTGTGACGAAAATCAATCATCTTTTTGGAACCAAAAGCAGCAGCATTATCAGTAATGATTTTCCTAGGGCATCCAAATCTAGAAAGGATATGGTCTTCAAGAAATTTTATAATGACAGAATCTGTGGCATTCCTGGTAGAGATGGCCTCTATCCACTTTGTGAAGTAGTCAGTGGCTGTAAGAATCCATTTATGTTGGGCAGATGAAGCAGGATGGATTTCTCCTATGAAATCTAGGCCCCATTGTTGAAAAGGAGCTTCAACAATGATAGGTTTTAATGATAAGGGAAGGATTTTTCTTTTGCCCTAAAAAATTTGGCACTTGTTACAGGCAACTATCATTTTATGGACATCTTGGAAGAGGGTGGGCCAATAATAGCCAGCTCTAAGGATTTTGTTGGCTGTGGTTTTCCAGTAGAGATGACCTCCACACTCTCCTTCATGGAATTCATGCTTGATCTTCTCTGCATCAACTTCAGACAAACATTTTAGCAATAAACCATTAGCATTTTTCCAGTATAAACATTCATTCAAAATGCAATAATTCTTAGCTTTCAACTTTAAAAACCTTGCCTTAGTTTTTGATAAATCAGGAGGGGCATTAAGATTTGTAAGTACATACAAGATGTTGGCGTACCAAGGTGAGTTTTGGAACTGCTCTTCCATAGTGGGAGGGGGTAATTCTTCCTGCTCATCCAAGGCATCTATCATGTTAATGTCTAGGGCTTGTAGGTTAGATTCAACCATTAATTGAGCCAAGCCCTGACCTTTGATGAGTTTGGTGGGTTTGATCTCCAAATCATATTCTAATATTACAGCTATCCATTTGCCTCTCTTTCCATCAGGGTCTTGTGACAAGATGTCTTTTACCACAATGTTGGGTACATAGGCAATGGTGTGGGAATGAAGAATATACACCCTGAAATCCTTTAAGGCCTTTACTAAAGCATAGGCTTGTTTTTCCATTATGTTATATTTCAAGGGTGCATCCCTTAAAGCCTTACTGAAAAAAGCAATAGGATGTTCCTGTCCCTCTGAGGTGCTCTTCATCGGTTTTGGAATAAAATGTTATATCATCAAGGTAAATTACAATGAAGTGTCCTATTTCCTCTGAAAATGCAATGTCCATGGCCCTTTGGAAAGTGGCCCCAGCATTCATTAGTCCAAAAGGAATTTTCACATACATGAAGGTGCCCCAAGGAGTGGTAAAGGTTGTCTTGAGTTGATCTTCTGGGAGTACTAAAAGTTGGTTATATCCTGAGAAACCATCTAACAGAGAAATCCTCTTTGAACCAACTACCTTTTGTAGGATGTGCTCCATTTTGGGTAAAGGGTAATTGTATTTTAGGGAAGCTCTGTTAAGGTTTTTGAAATCAATGCACAGTCTGATTTCTCTTGTCTTTTTCCTCACAGCTACAAGGTTAGAAACCCAATCTGAAAACCTTACAGGCACAATGATTCCTGCCTCGTACATTTTCTTAATTTCCTTTTCGACTAGAGGCAGTTGTATTGGGTTGATTCAACGCAGTTTCTGCTTAAAAGGTTTTTGTTTTTCTCTCAAAGGGATCTTGTGCTGGATGATTTCTGTATCATAAGCTTTTAAATCTTCATAGCTCCAGGAAAACACATCGGAAAACTCTTTAAACAAGTCAATGTATTTCTTTTTCATGTCTGGTGGCAAGGAACTAGCTAATTTAATCATTTTAGGTTGATCCTTTGTGCCTATGTTGCATTCTTCAACGTCAGACTCTGTATATTCTATTGCAGGTTTCTTAGCCACGTCATTAAAATCAAACAATTCTTCTAACGGTGCTAGCCCCCTGGGTATGTTCTTGTCTCTCTGTGTTAATACCTAAATGTCTTCGTTTTCTGAGTCTTCATACTCTTCAGCATGAGTTTCGAGTTTTTGAGTTAACATGTTGATATCTGTAGGACTAGATGGTTGTTCTTGTTCAGGGGGTTCTTCGTTTAGACAGTTTTCATCGGATGTAGAATCTGAATTGGATGATTCAAACTCATTCTTACCGAGCAGGAAATCCTCTATCTGTTTATCATTCTCAAAGACCTGCCAATATTTTTGATTATCGGGTATGGCTGGCCTAAATTTTACCTGAACGGTGATGTCCTCATTTTCATATGGTGATAAACATGTTCTAGCTGTAAAAGCTAAATTTTGAGCGGCAATATTCTGTTTTCTTGGGACAAAAATCAATTTTGGATCCTAGAAAATGTTTAACAGATCCAGGACGTCATTTCGGTAGGCTCTAAGTCTGGGATGATTAGCAGTGTATTCCCCATTAACTTGCCTAATGATTAATTCTGAATTTCCATATACGTGGATTCTTTTGGCTCCTAGCTTTTCTAACAGATGCAAGCCCAAAATGAGAGCTTCATATTCGGCAATGTTATTAGAGCATCGAAAATTCAATTTGCACGAAACACTTTCTGTATGGCTGTTTTCGGTGTTTGTTAACCAAACACCGGCGCCAGCACTATTCTTAGTACATGACCCATCGAAGAACATGGTCCATAGAGGATTATTTTTGGTTTCGCCTTGGTTGGTAATCTCGTTAACTATCATGCTATCTGATTGTGGTGGTATGTCAGCATTTAGTCGAATTTGTGTCTCATTTTCAAGTTCCTCGCCATATTGAAGGTTTTTTTCCTGAGTTTCAAGTTTCGAGAGCCGTGGGCACATGACTTGTGGGTCGAGACTTTCATTTGTTTCATTAATATCTTCAAATGCATCAAACTATTTTGATACTTGTGAGTTAGGTGTTTCTTGAGCTTCATCGGCGATTAATCTTGTTGTAGTGACTTGCTCGCCAACTGTTTCAGCGTCATGTTCTGTTTTAAGGTCAACAAGTTGTTGTACTGGGCCTCGTTCCTCAGGACTTTCATGGAGATGAACTCGATGGGGCGTTTGTTGTTGGCCATCTCGGCCATATTCATTTTGGTTTGTCATTTCAATGCATTGTTCGAAAGTTTCCCTTTCGTTTTCATCCATGTCTAGAACTGCATTCATTTCTAGATTTGGGGCCTCTAACAGGTTATCTACGTTACTGTCTTCTGGTTCTGACTTATTCGAAGGTTCATCATGGTAAAGGATAAAAGAGTTCAGGTCAGTATGGACAGAGTAGATGGGACAGTTTTCAGGTTTTTCTGGGCTACTGACCATGAATTTCATGTGTGCCTCTCTGTATAGTCTTCTAGGCTGGTTAAAAATAGGAATAGTGGCATATGTCCCGTCCATATGCATTGTACCTTGCAGCTTGGCACCCCACGATCTAGACAACAACATGCCATACTTAGGAGGGACATCGACCACCACTACATCCATAACTAGGCACTTGGCTGGGATTTGATTCAAATTCACACAGAGGTCCTTAATTAGGCCAAGACATTTGACCCTGCTTGAATCAAAGGAATATAAATCCTTGTAAGGTCTGGTTATTTCTAGTCCTAGCCTTTCCATTATCACCTTTGGCATAAGATTATGTGAGGCTCCGGAATCATGCATAGCATTGTGTAGAATTTTTTCATGAACACTCAGACTGACGTAGAATGGAGGTACTATTCCTTCTTGAAATTTCCCTTCAACTTTAGGACCAAAAATGAGCTCTGGCTGGTCATCATTATAATTTATTGTGTCATTCTGGTCCTCTATGTTTAAAGCCTTCAGAATTTGGGTCCTGTACACATTATGGGAAGCTAACTTAGTAAGGGGAACAAAGATTTTAATCTTTGAAAGTTCTTGTTCTGGGCTGAAAGGAATTTGGTTTTTTGAAGAACTTGCCTCAGCCTTACTAACTGCTAGTCTTTCAGCAACATCACCTTGCTGATTTGTTCTATTTACATTTGATAACATGGTTTTGACAGGAGTACTAGCTGAGGTGTTAGTACTGCTAAGATCTGCATCCTGCTTTTCAAAATTTGGATTGCCTTTCTCTTTACCTTTACCAGAATCAACAGCCAGTGAAAGACTTAAACAAATGAAAAAACAAAGCACAGTCTAAGATCAAGTAAGTACTTTTAAACTAGCTTGCTTTCAACATGTACTTAAGGAGAAACATAAAAGTATTTTTTTTGATCAGGTAAGTGCTTTTAAACTAGCCTGCATTGAAGTACTTTCCATCAGAAACATTTAAAAACAGTCCAAATAGCTTAAGATCAGGTAAGTGCTTTTAAACCAGCCTGCTTCAGCATATTCGATAAGGGAACACAGATGATAATCACAAAGAGCAATCTAGATCAGCTAAGTACTTTTAAACTACGCTGCATTGATAAAATCCAAGGATAACATAGAAAACATTCATCTCAAAGAGCTATCTAGATCAGGGAAGTACTTTTAAACTAACCTGCATTAATATACTCTTCAAAGAGGACATTCAAATGAAGAAAACATAGAAGATAAAGCTTTCAGTAAGAGTAGGGTACCGTGGAGAGTATATCCTAACTCTATGTTTGCTGCTCTTTATCAGAGAAAGTGAACAGAGTGAAAACATTAAGTAAAACGACAATTGACAGTAAGGAACACATCACCATTGACATAATTTCAGAATTCCATGAATCAACAGCTTGTATTGATGTTCAAACCAGTTACAATCAGCAAGCCTAGTGGGTCTCTACAGCTTTGAACTTCTCATATCAGCTTATGTATCTTTCAATTACAGAACAAGGCATCAATGGCTTCAGAATGACTATTACATGCGTTCAGATGTCCCGAGACCAACATTTTGCTCATCTTCTACAGAGGTATTTATAGAAGAATGAGGCGGTGGTCAACTATGAAAAGATCTGTTTGGATCAATCGATTAATACAGAAGATGACTCTTCGGTGCTTTGAGGGCCTCGATCAAGAAATATACAGGTGTTAACCTGCATTAAAGTAGTTACACTTAAGATTAAAATCAGTGGGAAGTATGCTATCCTTTGAAGCTCAGTGTCATGCTGGAGTGACTTTATTTCTACTTCCCAAGATGAAATGATCTGAATATCTGCTTCTGAACTGTTCTTTAATCTTCTCGAATGGTTCTGCCGACAATTAGAGATAAGATAGCTAAATTAGTATTAATTGTTCGACGGTCTTTGATCTCAACGAGACTGCAGGTGTCTTTGGAGCTGTAGAGGGTTCAATTAGCCTCTTCTTATAGCGGTGGGGAATTTCTCAGCTCGACAGATATCTTCGTCATTTCCTAAAACACTTTAAGTTACTTGAGATCTGTGTTTTTGGGTCTTCAATCTCCGGTTCTGATAAATTTTGTCTTTGGCACTAATACTCTTTAATAAATGATGATTTCTGCTTGTCTTCTGGTGCGCAGGGCAGTAGCGGGGTTGAATGGCATCAATGGGTAATGAAATCACTGATAAAACGTAAATATAACACCCCTCAAATGATTATTTATGAACTTAGAAGACAGAGGATCGTCACCCTCGGCCTTTGTGGTTTCTTCAAAAATGGCGGAAGAATTCATTCGAAAACCTGCAAAATACAAACAATTTGTTATAAAATCCTGCGTATTTGGTTTTACTACTTCAGAGGCGTAGGAAGAGAGCAGGACCATCGGATGGCATCATCCAACGGTGGAGATTAACTGAGAGGAATTTTAAATGACGCGGGAGGAAGAATAAAACAGAACCGTCGATCGCACGATGAGCAACAGTGGGGGTGATCTGGGACCGTCCGATCTGGACATGTGGACGGCCCAGATTTAATCGGAGGATCGCAATCGGCAGGTCGCAGCAAAGGGGATGCGATTGGAACGCAGCGATGCGATTGAAACATTGTGATTGTGCGCGGGTCATTAGATCTGGTCTAGATCAACGGTCCAGATCCTTTTATTTTTTGCACCAGCGGGACCCTTATACTTTGTGAGAAAACCTACGAATTTCAATAAAAACCAAGGTTTTGAGTGGGATCGGGCGGAATATATATGATAGGCTGGCACCCGATTGCGGGGCCACTGGGTGTATGGAGTACCATGGGCCTGGGGCTTTATATAACTAGGGCCAATTACAATCGGAACATTCGGGCCCGGTCTTTCAATCAACCCATTTGTAACTTCTCCGATGCGATTGCGCATCGGTCTTTTTGATCAACCCATTTTATTTAAACACGTGATTTTGGCATTTTAAAACAAACTTTGGAAAAATGGGTTTTCAAGTTTTACAAAGAAAAAACGTCCATCGGATACGATTTTCAAAGAAGCTTAGCGCCCGATTGCGGGCTTATGGGGTAGATGAAATGATAATACGATCTTCGGTTTATGGCAAAGGGGCTGATCGCAATCGGCATTTAAAATGGCTCTCAAACATGCACACTTTGAATCGTTCCGATGCGATTAGCGCTTCATGGGTTTGGCGCTTGGTTTTTATGATGAGGGCGTATTGGGGAAGCGGTTTGGAAACTCAGGCCAAGGGGCTTAAACCCTCAATAGAGAAATGGGTTTTTTATACAGATTTTTAGTGATTTTCAAAGGTTTCTGAGGGTTTCGACAGAGTTCGAAAGAAGTTTGGAACTTTGCAAAGGCAATTTTATATGAAAAGAGGGTGAGGAAAATGGAGAACAAAGGAAAATGATGAAAAATATGAAGGTTAGTCTCTGAGAGGAAAAAAGGGGAAAAGGAGGAGGATATTGCAGCAGTCTTCTCATGGAATTTTTAGCAGAATTTTGAGTTTCTGAGAAATAACAGTGAAAACCTTGAGACATGAGCATGAAGTCGTCTACAGGCTTCAAGAGATAACATTTTGGCCAGGAAAGTGTTTCTTGAAGGCTGAAAACATGTTTTGGCCACCTTTTGATAGACCAAAATTTACAGATGGCCAACACAATTCTGTCTATAGATCAGGCCAGAGGTCATTTAACTCCAGACCTGCTTGGACAAAATCAGAGGTAGGACAAGGGATCTTAGAAAGGCATAATTGGTATGGAAATATCCTAGAGAGGCAAAGACAAGGTTCCAGACCTCCCAGTGTTCTCAACACTTTCAACTATATCCTCACAAGAACATCTAAACATAGATTTCATTAATTCATACATCAGAGAGCAGGAAATAACATCCACTACACTTGTTAAATCAATTGAAATCAATATTCAGATACACATATAAGTAGAAAACATAAAAGGCTGGGAGAGCAGCAACATAAGGTACCTATCAAGGGTAAATCTTATGCCAAACTTATGATGCGAGCCAGTAGAAACATGATGAAATGAAAGCAAGTCAATCACAAATACAGAGAAAGGAAAACATCGCCAGCTGCTTTAGATCAGGATCCAAAGAAATATGCTTGTCATGTTAAAAACAACACCAATCAGGTACATCATATCCCATAGCTTGAAAATTCAGTCTGAATACATCAAATCTCAATCTATATTACAATATTACATAGAGAACTTGTCTCAAGAGGAAAATGCTTGCGCTTCACTGATATCTCATCAACAACCAACAACAATTTCTTTATGTGTTTTATAGCAGAGGATGATCAGAAGCTCGACTGAGGGGGTAGGTGAACTCTAAATGTAACATTAAACACAAAAATGAATGCAGGGCAGAGACCCATTTTGTTTATCTGCTGTGTATTTAATCTCTGTCACCTCCCTTGTGAAAGAGTGGTCTTCTCCGGATATGATTTTGACATGCTTCGGTTGTGGTACTCTTGGCGCTTTTGAATAAAAATAAAATAAACTACTGAGAAGTCTGCCATCTAAATGCCCTGGCAGTTTTGAACTGTTGTTAGGGTGGAAATTCCTTCAAGGACATTGTGCATAATAAAGACTATATGGGCGCCCTGTACTTGATGGAGAAAAACATTCTGCTGATGAATAAACCCTGATGTTACCTTTACTATGCACAGGACCTCCTGATCGATCCTCGGGGTCTTCAAACTGGTGCTTTGCCTCTTAAACTATTGGTTTAAGGCTCTAGATCTTCATTAGGGTGCCTTAATCTCCCTTGCTCTGTACTGCAACACTCTGCCACTCCATTTCTGCTTCTGACAGGTTAGCTCAGGTTTTAATGGCGCTGGGAGATTTGCTACCGAGTCTAAACCCTGTTCTCTTAAATGACCGTCTTATCTTCACCTTCCCAGTTCGTCTTTTATAAACTACGCATCTGCAAATGATATTTTTTTTACTCTCGATGTCCTTGTAACAGAGACATGCACTATGGAGGCCATTAGTTCTTAATAACCCTGCAAAATACACAAACAAGTTAAGGAAACCATGAATGAGGGGGCGGATGATGTGGAGGTGGAGAAAAGGTTGTGCAAACGGTGACATGGTGGAGGAAAATGCAGAGGAACAACGGAGATCCACTCTAGTGGAGATGGCGGTCTGCAGAGAGAACGAATGAAAAACCTTAAAAAACATGAAACCGAAACAATATATGCGATGGAGTGGTCTGGCGCACGATGAATCCACGTGGAGATGACGTGGTGAGCGGACCCGGGGGGGTGGTCAACAGAAGGCGAACAGATTTGAACCGTTGATCGCAACGGAGATTTCAACGGCGGTGGACAGGACATGACATGGGTTAAGCGGCGTGCAAATCTGGCGAACGTTGGCCGTCGGATGAGGCGCGCAAGATCTGACAGCTTGTATTCATTTCGCTGCGTGACTCTGGTCGAAAGATAATGCACAGGGAGAAAGTGGTTTTGCCGTCGTACAGGGGACAGGCGGCGGACAGCTAGTGGAATCGCTGGGCAACGAGGGAAAACCGCCACCCGCCCAAAGGCGGTGCGAAATAAACATGCAGTTTTGAACAGTGCGCGGGGACAGGCGTGGGGACCACTGACCGGGTGAACTCCGCACTGTCGGATCATATTTTAAATGGACGGTGGAGATGAAAGCAGGGAATTTTATAATAAAAATCTTATTATAAAGTTTCATGGTTTATGGGAAGCGCCTTTGGGGACGGTGCTTAGGTCACGGCACTGGGTTACACGGGAAAAAGGGCGCGGGGCTAGCAGTGAAAGGGCTAGGCCTATCATATAGTCTGAAAGTGGGTTTTAAAGCCATTTTAAATGAAATTAAAGGCTAGAAGGGGTAATGGTAGGGAGATGGAGGGGGATTTTGGGACAACAAAGGGTGTAGGGACTTCAGAGGGGATTTTAGGGGGTTGACAGGGGGAAACAGAGGGGAAAAAAGGTATTCTGACAGAAGGAGGGAAGAGGGGAGAAAGGGATAATTGCAAGGGTGCAAGGGGGGAACAGTAGGCCTTTGAGGAATGGATCAGAAAATAGGATTTTTATTAGGCATAGCACTCAGAGACTTCAAGGAGGATGGGTTTCCAGGGGAAAGGCATTCCTTGAATGTCTCCAAAACTATCTAGCCCCCATCTTGCTTGTCAATAATTTTATAGGGGGGCTAACACACACATCGGAGGGTTCGATGGGTACCTGGTGATACCTAGACTTCAAGTCGATCTTGCTGAAATATTTTTCCCCTTTCAATTGGTCTAGAAGGTCATCAATTCATGGGATCGGGTACCTATTCTGGGCAATGATCTTGTTCAGCACCCGATAGTCAATACAGAGTCTCCAAGTCCCATCCTTCTTCTGTACTAACACGATTGTACTCCCACAAGGCGATGAACTTGGTTGCATGTGACCTTTCTGCAGCAGCTCCTGAATTTGCCTCTTGATTTCATCTTTCTCCATAACAGAGCGTCGATAAATTGGTTCGTTGGGTAGTGGCACACCTGGGGTCAGATCAATGGGGTGCTTGACCTGACAGTGCAGAGGCACCCCTGTGGGTGAGATGAAAATGTCCCCATACTCCTCCACAACCTTGTCCATTTGTTGTTGTCATGTAAAGAAGCCTTTTCTAGAGGTCGTGGCCAAAGTCTTCTTCTTGCCCTGGGGGCGCATCATCAGGAAAACAAATTTCCTGGTTTGGGAAATGAGCTTATTGAATTGTTTTGCAGTAACCAAAGAGATAGTGGTAGGCGGTGGTACCTCTGGTATCCTGTACAACTTATTTCCTAAGGTAACAATAACAACGCGAGGCCGTGAATCATACACAGCATGTCACTTCAATAAGTATGGTTGGCCTAATAATATATTAGAAACATCAATAGGAGAAATTTCACATAATACCTCATCTGTGAAGGGCTTGATGCTATAGGGAAGATGACACTGTTGGCTAACATGGAGATCTCGTCCTTGGTGAAGCCACCCAATGGTGTATGGTTGTGGGTGCGTTGTGGTCAGAAAGCACAACCTCTTCACGACATCTACTGAAATAAGGTTATTTTGTCTCCCATTGTCGATAATGAAATGTAGCGGGGAACCCTTTACCCACATCTGGGAGTGGAAGAGACATTTCGCCTCCTCTGGTTCCTCCTTCTAGATCTTCATAGTGGAAACAGTGGCATTGGGCTCTACATCAATAATATATTTCCCTTTTCATTCCCCTTGTCAAGTTCTAATTCAGAGTCGGAGCATGTATCTAATTCAGAAGCCCTCATCTCAGCCATGAGCGACTGCTTGGCCCGAGACTCACTTGTGTTGTGAGTGGAGCTCTTATAGAACTCACACCACTTTCCCCTGTCCTTTGGCTTCATGGTGTTGTTCTTTGCTTGTGGCTTTGGCAGGTTGTCTTGGGCCACCATGCCTTGGATTTGTCCTTTGTTCTGCGGTTTGGGGGCACCTTTCCCTTGTTTTTGATTCGCAGATCCAAAGTCTCGCTTATTTTGCTTGAATTTCTGCTCAATCTTGGCAGCATATCGGTATGTCATACCAAGCGAAGAGATGTTAAGGAAATCCATTTCCTCCTGAATGTATCTGTGTAGACAACTGCGATACTTTAGCACCAAATTTTTCTCCGAATCTTTGATACCCAACTTTGTGCACAGGGTATGGAACAGATTTGTCAGCTCATGCACATCTTGATCCCTTTGTTGCCACAGCGTGGTCCATTGCATGTACTTGTCCTCATAGCTCCCCATAGGATAGTATTTTTCCTTAATGGAATCTCGGAAAGAATTCCAAGTAGGTACGACTGAGAATAGAGAGGGTTCTATCTCATCATTTTTCTCACAATAGGTTTCCCACCAGTCCTTGACATGGGGGGTAGATTTGAAGAGTGCATAAATAATCTTCTCCCGGTTGAAAAAGTTATGGACCGAGAAATATATTTCTAATAGATTCAACCATCTATTTACGACATTTGCATTTATTTGACCCTCAAATATGGGAATGTCAAACTTTACTTGCACCTTGAAGGGAGTCGCGCCTCCAGAGTGGTTGTTGGATGCAGACAGTCATTGGGCAGTCATTGAAGGATTTGGGAAAAGTTGTCCATTATCGCGTTCCTTTATTTTTCGAGGGCCTCCTCAAGAAATATTTTGATAGGATCTCCTTCTCCCTCATCTTTCTTTTCATCCCCCATGGGCAGCTGTCGGTGTTTGTGAGGCTGATCTTGCAAAGGTTCAATCAGATCGAGCCCCAACTCCTTATATCCCGACCTCGTTGGGGACATGCAAAGAAGGATCGAGAAAAAGCAGACCCCTCTAATACCACTGATCCAGATATATGTAGGAACACAACATAATACACATGTAACCATAAATTCAAATATGCAACAGAAATAACACTTCATTTCATTAATATCAAAGAACTGAAATTTTCTTACATACAGAATAGAAATGAACTAGCTAGGGCGTTGGTAGCTTATCTCTAAGAAGAGATGTGGCAGCTACAAGCCTCTGAATTGAGTTAAAATGAGGCTCGAGGGCCTATTTTTTATTTAGAAACAATGGAAAGCCCTAAACATCCAAAACCCTAACCCTAGGAGATGAAGCGCCAAAACTATGGGTGCCATTTGGGTAAATTGGCGTTTCAACTTCCCGGGGACGTAATTTTGGCATACGATCTCCGTTGACACGCTCAATAGCTCATTAGAAAGATTTATTTGAGGAGTGAAACTTTCTGGCCACTCTCAGTTTTCCCAAAAAAACTTCATTTAGGGCCTCAAAACGGCTCTGGAAGTTTAGGACTCAAAAAAATATCAAAAATAGTAAGTTGTGCTGAAACTAAAAAACTGAAAGAGACAATGCTGGGGCCCCAAGTGGAATAGGTGGGTGGCCACCAATATCCACTTCGATCACTAGTATGTTTATCTGAACTATCTCATAAATATGTAGAATATTCTTTCTACAATATTTGGCATTTTAATATGTCATATACATTTGTTTGTTTTGTTAATACCTTTGAAATTATATTAATTGTTGTTCATTTCCATTAACCCTATGTTCCATATCATGGAACATAAAAGGTTTGGCATTCAAATATCATATGCTTATGGAATATATGTTAGAGTCAAACCTATATTACAAGACATTTATGTCCTCATCATGTTGATTGATCCTTGGCTTTTAATTTTCATTATTAAAACTATATATATATATATATATATATATATATATATATATATATATATATATATATATATATATATATATTGCATAATGTGTCTTCTCACTTATTGATAGAATTAACCAATGGTTCAACTTAATATCGTTTGCAATGGTTTATAGTTCTTCTAACTATTTTTCACCACTGATGACACGATTTTTTATAAGGTTTGATTCACTGGTTTAATATATATTATAAATCTCTTACACCTGGAATGCATGTGGTATATTATAATGTGAATGGTTCCAGATTGTTCCCACTACGTGCCTTGCATTAACACACATACATATCTCTCAATGGTAATGACATGATGGTTCATATGAACCCCACTTTCAACGATTGAGATAACTCCTCTGTAGACCAAAGATGTTCATAAAATTTAGGGTTTCATTTCGTGTTAATGACTATCTCGAATGTCGTTTGTTTATTCATCATTCAATGGCTTTCAAATATATCTTTGTCACTATACAACTAACATACACTACTCCTTACAGTTACAACATTTGTAATTTAAATGAGAGTCCTAGTTTAACAAGCCTCTTTCTTTGAACTTCTAGGGAAAAACTGTAAATCCTTCCTTGTGTGGAGTTTTCTTCGGAGGTAATTATGTTTTAATTTAAAACAGAGGATTTTTTATTGTCTTTTATATGTTTTAACATTGATTTTCTTCCAAAGTCACTCACTATTTTTGTTCTTGTTTTTGTTCAAGTATTGTTATCACTGGAAAATCGTACAATCAAAGGTGACATTATTTAATGTCAGGAAGATGGATTTACAGGGCTGAGAGACATTATAGAATCTGAAAGTATTTAAAAATATCTAAGGTAAAGGGAAAATCAAATTGCGTACTGGAAGGACTAGTCAAAAGTGCATTTGTGCACAAAATCCTTCGATAAATGCGCCTTTTCGCGCCTTTTGACCCAAAAAGCGTGCAATCCTAGGAGTGGCGGAAGTCACTTTTTGGGACCATAAAGGCACAATCCAGGACATTGATTCCACACTTGAAGCTGCCTAAGGACAACCACCCAAGCCTCCTTAGGACATCAAGGGAGTACACAATGGAATAAATGTAGCACACAATGGAATCATCCTCCTCTCCTGGGTTACTATCCACAATGTACCAAGAGAGGGAAGGAGGATTTTAATTCTCCTATAAAATTCCACCAAGAGATGAGAAACTGGAGAGCACATTGTTATGTTGGCCAGAATTTCTCCAAGTAATACCAGCAGTGCGTGATCTAGAGCAGAGATAGAGGGGACTCAGTTGTTGGCCATCCAACAACTCCAATCCACCATAGTAGAGAGAGGGAGACTTTGCACCAAGCCAGCTCGGAAGTAAATAAATCCTTGCATCGGGACTTAGAACCCCAAGTTCTAGGGGCCCCTTGGCAAGTGGGTTAAATTTTCATCCTCATTTCCTACCAACACTCAATAAGAGGGGACGTAAGCACCGCCATTTGGATTATTTAAGTTGTTTGACTCTATTTAGAGCTTTTGTGTTATTTTTTTTAGTTTAATGTTTGAATATGCATGCTATTTCTCTATCTAGTATGTTTATGTTCTACATGTTCCACTAACTTGTGTAACTCCATATATTTTCTACCTGTGACCAATAGCTTAAGAGGGAAAACCACAACCCTTAAGTTGGTGTGATATCATACATACGTGCACCAAACACACTAACACAATATTGGTGACTCCACTAACTTTTATTTCCAAGTTGATGTGGTTGTGCATTTTTGCAGAGACCTCCGTCTTTGCTATGGAGTTGGGCTGGAATTTTCCCCTTCCTCTCCTTCATTTTCTGATTCATTCCAAGTGACAGACTGAAGCAGAAGAGCTCCAAAAAAATTACATTGCAAGAATTTGCATGCATTTCCCACAGATAAGCGCGCCCAAGGTGTGCGTTCAGAGCTGACCTGCGCACAAACACCACGCCTGTTTCAGCCTTTTGCGCGCAAAAAAAAAATAATAATGAGAAATTTCTCCAATATTTCCCTATTTACCTGCTTGTAAAATTGCCTGGTAGCCCATAATATATCTGCTAGCACTGGTTGAGGTGCCCCACAGCTTGCTAAATCTCACTCTAAGCTACTTTTGGTAGGCTTGGTGTTAGTTTTATTTCAAGTTGATTTTTGCAAATTTCACACATAGTTTAAGTAGGGGGGGAAATTAACTTGAATTTTGAAGAAAAAAAATTATGTTTTGAAAATTTAGGTACCAAAACACCTAGATAATTAGCCAAAGTAAGTGGCCCAAGTCTACGCATACTTAGCTAGTTCCTTTTCTAGTGTAAAAGTCATTAGTTTAGTTCAATTTTTACACTAGGATTTAGGGACCAAGATTGAATTGTCGATAGAAGAGAAAGTAATCTATGTTGCCTTTGCACCCTTCAGTGATCCTAGGAAAGCATATGAGTGCTCTCTATTCAAAACTCACCATCTCCCTATAGTTGATCACATAGATTAACTAGGAAAAATTGAAAGCGACCCATATCCGTGCATGTTTTTCTGTTGAGCAAGGAACAATAGAACATAGTTTAAATAGGGTATTTTAAAAAGGATCATCGCATATCTACAGGTTCAAACTATGTTCTTGTTCACCTTTTTATCACACACATCCACATGCTACGAAAAGAAAAGACACCTAAAACTAACTTAACAAAACTCACTAAATTCTCCCCACGGGAGCTACAAAAGAGTTCATAGCCTAAGTTAGGATCAAGGGGGTATGTATCCAATAAGCCACCTTGATCATTCTTCTTCTTGAAACATAGAATTTGATTGTTTAGAGAGCTTTCAAATCCACCTATCAGCCCACGGAAAAGAAAACTCGAGCACAGAAGAGACCCGATTCAGAGGGGGTTAGGATTAGACGCAGTATGTGCGATATCAATTGGGCTACCTAACCCAGCTGATACTCGGTACTGTTAGCTGAACTTCCAAGAATCCTAAGACTCGAACGCTCACGTGGGACAGTGGTGCTAAGTGGCCAAAATTAGGGCATCCTTTCCCTATAGGTGACGATGTAGGCAAGCACTAGATCCTATACCTTTAACTTGGTTGATTTTCTTCGACTGACTGGGGTGTCGTCAACTCTTACAGGATGTTGTGCCAGCGCTCGCAATATATATTCTCAGGGCCCAGTTACATTTGAGTGTGTGAGGACGATTAGGTCTTCTAGGATTTAAGTATCATACACAAACAAACAAAAACCATATTTTTTGATTGACTGATCACATAGGATTAATTTAAAGGGAAAATTTATTTTATTTTCGCTTTGTTTTATGTATGTAATTGGAAATTTTATTTTATTATAATCTCTATGATCTCAAATATGTCAAAATCCATACCTAGTCGACGCCAGAATAGACCCAACAAGACCTCGTCGATCTAGACGTCTTTTGGACCTCCCCCCATTACTGGGAGGGGTTCTAAGTCTTTCGTCATTTAGGCGTCAAAGACATAACACTACCACCATTATTGGTTCATCCTTTATTGGGGCACCTTTAGTTGGGAACCCCGATCTGTCTCCCAACGCCACACCACACACCACTCCTCCTGTTAGTCATCGGTATTTTTCACTTTCTTTAGATGACTATAGAATGGTTATAGCTTTCTGAAAACAATATTCCTTGAATATCTTGAGTTTCATAAATCTCATTACCTTCATTATCCTTATAAACCTATTTTCACTATTCCTCCGTTGCTCTTCTCAAAGTCACCATGTTTATACCTCTCATTTTCATCTTTCTTTCCTACTTAGAACCTCATTTTCCCATTTTCCCCCGTCAATAAATTCCACGCTCCCTCTAGGATTTCTTGTTGTTGACTCATTCCCATGTCCCTTTGGGCATAATAGCCTATAAAAATACTCTGTTTTCACTTGAAAATATCCAAGTCAAATTTTAGTCAAAAACAGGTCAAAAAGCACTCCCATTAGGTCATTAGGGTTTTACATCTTTCAAGGTCATCCTTGGGTGTTTCAGGCACTTCTTTTCCTTTGCTAGAATATGGCTAAGATGTAATAGAATTTCAAGACATGGTTATTCAAGAAGGACCTGAAATTTCCAAGGAGGGTTATCTTCTCAGTTCAGAACCTACAAATGAGAAAAATGGACAAAGTCTAGCACTTCTGCAAAAGTGTTGGAAGATTTATCAGCAGAAAGTAATGATGATGTAGACTATCTACTCCTGAATGAAAACAAATTATATCAAGGGGAAGAGGAAACACTTGGTCTTGTATATGAATAGGGTTATGTACTAGTTAGTCCATTTGAGTGCTAAAGTAGTGATTACTTGCAAGAAAATGACATGGAGAAAGCACACAAGGCCAAGCATGAAGAAAGTCTATCAGAAATGATTGATGGAATATGGAAAAAGATGGGGTGAGCTGGACAAAAATGAATGAACTTGAAATGGCTATAGAGAACTTAGAAGACAACACTGATGATAGCTGTAAAGAACTGCATACACCTAGGGTTTTGAGAAAGGTGACCAGAGAAGGTGAAAATATGAGTTGAACTTTATGGTGGAAACTACAGAACATTTTGAAGATGCTACTATGTGATTAAAACCCAAAGTTGTCAAAGTAAACATGTCAAGTCTCATTCATCAAAATAAAAGCCAATTTAGTGACTTCAGCAACCTGTAAGCAAAAAGTGTCAAAGAGTATCAGTGACAAAGTAGAAGGACTTCAAAACTTTATAAACTGGGTTTTTCAAGTTAAATTAAATCTATAAGTCTATAAAATCCCATTTTACATTTCAAATGAATCATTGTTGCCTCTCAAAACATCAATAGCACTCAACAAGGAAAAATTTGTGATTTTGCAAGCAGAATTCGGGAAAATTTTCTTGGCGTTGCGCATTTGGCTTGGCGTTGTGCCCTTGCCACTTTTCCTCCATGCAAATTCTGAAGGCGTTGCATGCCTGGGAGCTGGTGGTGCACCCTTGCCAGAAAGCACCCTGTGCTAATTTTCCAAGGCATTGCGCGCTCAAATACTAGTGTTGCGTGCTTGGCTTGGCGTTGTGCCCTCAGCCATTGGCACTGCACACTCAGACATAGAGGGCTTCAGAGTCTTCCAACCACTCAAATCACATCAAAACTTCTTCAAATGTTTTCTCAAGTCTTTTAAGGAACTGATAAGAGGTAAGTGCATACCATAACCCATTTTCAAACTATTTTGGTTATCATTTAATCAATGGAAATGAAACCGTAAAGGAAACTGTAAGTTTTAGCTTGAAATCACTGTTTCATTCCTATTTTCATCCTCCTTGAAGAAAACCAATCATTAAAAAGGGTAATTACATTGCTTAAGGGTTGTTATTGAGTCAATTTTCCCCTCACTCATTTCCTACACCTATATCCATTCACTTATTCCCTTCATTTGCAAAGCTTTCATTTCATTTCTTCCCCTCATTCATTTCACCTACACTCTAGGGTTTCATAAAACAGAGTTTTAAAAATGTCAGAGGAAGGAGATAGTGGCAGTGGTGTTGAGGCACAAATGCCAAGGAGGCATGATCACAAGGGAGGAAAGATAAAAAAAAATTAACCTATCACCACAAGGGCGCTTATGGCCTCTCCTCTCACTGTATCTTGTTTTAAACATGTTGGATGCTTTGAATTTTGTGAGAAAGTGCAGCAAGTCCAAAATAACCTAGAGCTAACAAGACTATTCATCATCAATCTACATGAAAAACAGGTCAATCTTGTCGGGGTTACATTTGAGATGTCCATTGATGCCATTGCAACTACTACAGGGATACCTAGTGTGGGAGAAAAGTGGTTCAAACAAGCAAACCTGGACATGAGTTATTTTGAACCATACCTTAAACCTAGGTATAAATATCACCACAAGTCCATCTTTCCTTTTTCTCATCTTCTTGATAGATATGCACCCATGATGAAGATAATATGAAGTATTTCACTTGTGAGGGAAGGTTTTCCCACCTCTACTCTTACCACATTCATTTTCTTATGTATTTCACTAGAGTTAGGATGTTGCATATACCATATTATATTTTCAATAGCATTGACAAAATGGCCTACATAGTGCAAAAGAGAGACTACAATCAACAAATGCAAAGCTTGTTTCATCATTCACTTATCAAGATGGTGGTTTTAATATTCCTAAATTAGCTTACAGCTAATAGGAATATTAATTTTTCTTTTAAAATCTAGATGGATGAATAAATGGGCAAGGAGGCTCATAAGTTGCTTAAGTATGAATAAAAAAACACTCATAATGTGAAAAGCAATCATGAAACAACCAGATCAAGCATACACATGTGTGAACAAGGTCTAAACTATGTGGACAAGGTCAAGTTTGACCAAGTCAACAAAATTTATTCTCAAAGAGTGGATCCTAAATAAAGACAGCTCAATGTGAATGAAGATCAAGCTAGCTAGTCAAAATAAAGACACCTTGAGTGTGGAAGGAGACAAGGTATGAAGATTCAATCAAGGATGATCCCAAAAAGATTGAAGCAGTCAAGCTTGACTAAATCAAACCACGTTGTAAAGGGATGATCCTCACTAATGAAGACAACGTGATTTTGGTGGAGGAGCCTTTGCATGGAAGCAACCTCCTAATGAGGTGGGACCCTTGGTGAGGAAGCTCATAAATCATATAATGGAGGAGATGGAAAGCATATGGGGGATTGGATATTATATTTTATGTGTTCTATTTAGACTTCCTGCATACTTTGGCTATTTAGCTAAGTTTTCTACACTGCTTAGTGAAAGGGTTTTCTCGGGTGGGGATTCCCTACCCTCTCTTGGAGATCTTGTCTAAGAGATCTAAGAGGAGATTTCTGAGCTGAATTTTCCACTACTTGGTGTTGGGCCAAGAACTTACCTTCAGAAAAAATGCATTCCCTTTAGAAAAATGCATTATTTCTTAAGGTGTGCAGTGGGAGGTGTCAAAACCCCACTTTTATGAGCTAGTTTCCCAAGAGGAGGATCAGCCTTTCTTTGGGAGAGCTAGAAGGAGATTCTACAGCAATTTCTTAGCATTTTCAGCCATTATTATGAAGATATTCATCCATATAGTGTGATTTAACCACAGATCTGCAGCAACTCTTCCTTGTATATCTTTTCTGTCAAGAAACCTTTGCCGAGTCTTCTTGGATTTGTATAAAAGAGACTAGATCTTTTTTTTTATGCCTCATTGAGTAATTTAATAGAAGATCTGATTTTGATCTGTATTTTCTGAGCTTGATATCCATTAGACTACGCAGTATCTTTATGTAGCAATTCCTATGTGTTCCAGTCTTGGGGTTTCAACAATTTTAAGTTGTTTTGAGCCTGGGAGGCCTGTTTAACTAGGCTAAAGGCATTTGTTTCTAAAAATATTTTTCATGCATGTCCTATATTACATATACTAAGGGAAAAAAATGTTATTTTCCACTTTTATAACTCCATCTTCAGAAAATAACATTTTTGGGGTCAATATTACTGCTTTTTCCCACTTGGAGACATTGTATGGAGACATAGTTTGCTGCTGTGATTTTTATTTCATGGATATGTGTTTTAATACACTACATAAGCTTATTTCTTGCTACTCTAAAAATTTTGAATACCTTAGGGTATTCTTATTGTTGTATAAAATCCCTATTTTGGGATATTAAGGTGGTATCAGAGCAACTTTCTTGGCTGAGCCTGTGATCTTCAAGAATTATGGAATCTTCTCATTGGGAGGAGGAGATCTGCAAGAGAGATAAAAACATATCCTTGTTTTTTGGAGAAAAGAGGTTCTCAAAACTTATCTTTCCAAATCTGTAGGGCAAAAGCAAAGAAATGAGGAGGGAAGAACATGAAGATCCCTCAACAAGATCTATACAAGAGGAAGATTATAAGTCCTCATCTTATGGATATGAGCACTCAGCCATATCATCAGATCTACCATGTTCTATCAGCAATTTCTTCATGAAGAGGAAGAAAGGAGATGTTCCAAAGAGAGATACTCTTGGTGATTATTTGCAGGAGTATGAAGCTCAATCTAAGGAGTTCAAAGGTCACTTTAACTTCCAAGGGTTTTGCCAAATTAAGGAGGAAAGGAGCACAAGGAGCAAGAAGCAGGGAAAGGGTAGATTCTTTCTATCTACTTTTGATGGATCACCTAAATGTCTAGTTAGGGTTTGGGTGGAGGAGCTCGACAACTTTGTGCAACAACATCAAGTTTCATAAAGTGAAGCCATCAAAGTAGCAACACTCCATTTTGAAGGTAAAGCATATGCTTGGTGGTTGTTTGAATCTTTTTCCTTAAGAAATGAAAATACACCTACTTATGAAAATTTTATTGAAAAATTAGTAGAAAGGTTTGAGGAAACATCATGTGAAACATCTTTTATGAATATTATCAAACCATATCAAACAAATATTTTTCATGATTTGGGAAGGTTTATAAATCCAAATCCATTTCTAAAAACCATGGAAGAGGGTGTAAGCTTGTTTGATACCTTTCCAATGGCAATATCTCCATTTGATGAAGGGTTTTCTTCTCAAAAGGAAGGCATGAAGATTCCTCCTTCAATAGAAGACCAAGATCTAAGGTCTCTTATTGATGATGAGGCAACTTCAACTATTGAAGAGGAGGAAGGTGTTGGTGTTCCCATGTTTTGGCCAGATTGGAAATACCAAAAGATGAGACAACATCAGAACCACTTTGGGGCCCTAGGATCTAGCCCTCCTGGACCCGGAGAGGGATCTCTCCAAATAGAGAAAAGAATGATATATCTTTGAGGCTCAAGATGAAATATTAGGCTAGTTATGAAGCACAAAAGGGGGGTTTTAAAAATGATTTGGTTGAAGGGTTGCTGGGTTGGTTAGGGGATCACGGACTGGGAAAGCAATGGGGAGAAAGGAAACAGAATAGCAGGATATTTCAGCAAAGATGATAGGCCAAGACAGTGCCATCCATTGGGCTATGGAGTCATGATAGGAAAATTACTTGCATCCACTAGCCAAGGCTTCCAAAGGGAAAGTCATCTATACTAAAGGATCTTTTTAGATAGATGATGGGATGGAACATTAAGGAGGAAAGTGAAAGAAGGAAAGCAACCAATTTTCTGTCTATAGATCAAGTCAGAGGTCATTTAACTCCAGACCTGCTTGGACATACTCAAAGGCTGCTCTCAAAGAGACAAAGGGGCAGCTTATAGATCAGACCAGAGGTCATTTAACTCCAGATCTGCTTTAGCAACTCCAAGGGAAAAAACAGAGATAGATTTGACAAAGAAGCATCCAAGTGGCAAACCCAAAAGTTCATACATCAGCCAGCAGGCAATAACATCCGCTGCACTGGTTAAACCCGTGAACCCACTCTTAGACAGCACATAGGGCGGAAAACATAAAGGTAGGGAGAGCAGACAGCATAGGGCACCTAACAAGGGTGAATCCTATACCATTATTCTGATGCCTACCAGAGGAACATGAAACAATGTGAAAATGTAAATAACAGAGTTAAGAAAAACATCACCAATAGTAATAGACCAGGATCCTGTGAAATGTGCTTTGATTAATTGATGCAAAACCAGTCATGTACAATATGGCTCAATGGCTAATACAGTCCCAACTTCTCCTCCCAGCCTATTACATACAAACTACTCTGCAACTTCCTCCCAAGACTGTTCTAACAGTCAAACTGAATCCCTCTAACAGCAGATGCCCAGCAAGGCAACAACAACCTTTTCATTATGTTCTCGGGGATCTCTTATAGGAGAAGAGGAAGAAACAGAAGTAGATGAACCATTAAATTGATCTCATTAAGACAGAATCGGCGGAAGTGTCCACGCCCATACTGCTTAATGGCAAAATGCAGCGTTGTGTGTACTCTGTAGACTGTTTTGGAGATCTCTGTCAGGCCGAAATTGACCTCAGATATTTCTTTGAAGTCCTTTCTGGTGCTTGGAGCTCTGTGGTAGCCTTCTGAAATAAATGAACTAGATGGAATGATCTGCCGGTCCCTCCATGCTTCTTTAATGCTGCCTGACTGTCTGAAATGAGCTTCAGTCAGTGCAATTAATCTTTTCAGGGCTCGAGGAGGCATGGAGATTGCTATAGGTAGATGTATGTCCTGGAGAAAACGCTCTGCTGGAATACACACAGATAAGACTTGTTGTGTGTGCATTAGTCTTCAACTGCGCCCTGGTCCTTTGAATACGGGGCAAAACATTTAATTTCATTAATAAGAACATAACCCACTTGATTCTTTTCTTTAGTCGTGACCCGATGTTGACGGCCATCTACGCCTTTCTTTTGCATAATGAAATGAACTGTTACAAGCCCGGGCAGAGGTGGCGGAGAAATGCTGAGGAGGCGGAGGAATGGTGGCAGAACGGTGGCGGAATGGTGAAAAGAACACAGAGCGGCGGAGAAATGATCAAAACTGTAAAGGCCCAAAGGTCGAACACTTGGGCGTAATACAAAGGAAAACACGAAAACAATGGAGCGGAAGCCGTGGAGGTGGGACCCAGCGGAGCTGGAGGGCGATCGAACCAGAACTGTCAGATCTTGGGGGGAACGAACGGCAGAGATCTAATCGCACAATCGCAATTAGAGGTCGGAGCGGGGAAAATCGCAATGCATAACACGAAAGTTCCGATTGCGATTGGAGAGGGGGGACGCGATTGAGCGACAACCATCGATCTCGGATCTAAATCAATGGCGGGGATGCAATCGGAGGGAAAATAGAGAAGGACGATGGGAGAGGATGTGATCAGCGCTGAGCCGTTGGATCAGCGGGGATACGGACGGACAGGATTAAATCAGAGGCCGGAGGGAAGGGGATGCGATTAGCGCCAGGCTGTCCGATCGGCTGGAAAATGGACGGCCGCGATCAAATCGGGAGACAGAGGAAAGGACCGCGATCGGAGGAAAAGGGAAGAGCGATGGCCGTCAGATCAGAAAGGGGATGGACGGCCAGGATTTAATCGGGAGACGGAAGGAGGGACTTGCGATTACGATCGGGAAGGGTCTGCGATTGAGCGCTGACCATCGATCTGGGAGGAAACGGATGGTCAGGATTCAATCGGAGCACGGCGGAAAGGGCTTGCGATCAGCGATTAGGCGGGGACTTGCGATTGTGCGATATCCGTTGATCTGCGGAAGGATGAACGATCAGGATTCAATCGGGAGGGAGATGGAAGGACTACGATCGGAGGAAATGGGAGTGCGATGGCCGTCGGATTTGGAAGGGAATGGGCAGCTGTGATGTAATCGGGAGATCTCAATCGGGGCGGCACACGACAAACCTCCGATTGCGATTGGAAATGGAGGAGCGATTAAGCGCTGGCCATTGATCTGCGGGAAGAATCAACGGTGGAGAACACAATCGGAGGGGATCTGCGATTGGCCGAGGACCGTCGGATCGCGGGTAGAATGGATGGTCAAGATGCAATCGGGGGATCTCAATCGGGGCGGCACCCATGGGGGTTGCGATTGCGATCGGGAGGGAGCTTGCGATTAGCGCTCAGCCGTTGATCTGGTGATAGATCGACGGTGCCGAACAGATCGGGGACTTAACGTTATAACCTAATCACATCGGGGATTTTCAATGTTACACAGGGGTTTGCACCCGCCCGACCTTCCGATTGCGATAAGCGTCGAGGACTTAAGCACTTGGTCCTGGCGCCTGGGCACATGTGGGGAAGTGGTTAAGGGGAAGGGGCTAGGCCTTAGAATAAGGTCGGAAAGTGGGTTTTAGCCCCTTTTAATGGATTTTTAAGGCTGGGGAAGGGGAACGATAGAGAAATAAAGGGGAGAAGAGGCCGACAAAGGGTAGGGAGAAGAAATTAAAGGGGATTTTAGGGGATTTGGAGGGTAAATGGGGAAAGAAGGGGAAATAAAGGGGAGAGAAAATAAAGGCTTTGGGGGATGAAATAAGAGGGAAAAAGGGGGACTTTGGGCATTTCTTCACATAACAGAGAGGCTTTAAAAGGGAAATCAACAGAGGGAATTTGATCAAAGGATAAAAGGCACATAGAGGCTTCAAGGAGACTGTGTTTTCAGAGGAAATGCATTCCTTGAAGACTCAATCAACAATTTAGCCCCCTATTTGCTTGTCAAAAATTTCATAGGGGGGCTAACAGAAGGGAAGGTAGGATATGATAACGCGGTCATGACAAGAGCACCTCCAGCACCTCATGGAGAGGATGATGGAGCACTTGCTCCAAGGAGAGAAACTCTTGCACTATTGCAAGAGGTTCCAAAGGGTCTCACATATAGAGATCATGGACAAACACATGGGCAGCATGTACCATCATTGTCAAAAGATGAGACCTTGGGGATAGAAGAAGGAGAAGAGGAGGGGACACATCACCTGATGAGGAGCATATACCCCCCTCCATTGAAGGAACAAAGGAGGCAAGAGGACCTATGCAATAAAGGCAAGGACAAATTTGTCCACCTACTCTCACATCCTACTCTATGCCTTGATGCCTCTTTGCAAGAAGGCATTCCACCAAGAAGACCTCTTGATTGGAGGAAAACTAAAGTGTTCTCTCAACTATGGGCAGCATTTTCATACTTGGCTAAGGAAGGAGCCTTGGGAGAAGCTAGCACAGCGTAGAGAATATCTCATGAATTCATAAGAGAGGTAAGAAATTTTTTAAAATGGACATTGTTGTCTCCCACTCAGTTATCTGCGTTGAGAAAGGAGAAATCAAAAGTTTATGATGGCATGGACATGAGGACACATGGCAACTCCATATATTTGGGATAGCCCATGGTATCTTCATTCACAAAATATATTTCTGAACATGACAAGAGGATGTTAACACTCTTGCATGCATGGGCCAAATTAAGAAAGTATTGGAATACAAGGACTTTCCAAGGGGAAGTTTATTTCCATCTACTTCAATCTTTTCTTGAGTTAGATCAGCTGCAAAAGAGGTAGCAAAAGGAGGATTATAATTCTCCAACATGTGATTTTGACATCAAGCATGTCAAAGAGGAGAAATAGGGTATGATAGGGGCTGCGTTTCAGACCTTTACAGCGCTGTCATTTTTGGGAAGCCTAGATCCTTATTGGGATTCCCAACTCATGATGGAATACTCCAAGGACCTTTTCACATGTGAGGTTCTTGATGGGAAGTTAATGGATGCGAGGTATAAGGTAGTTGAGTGAGTCAATTATTTCCATGATCATATCTATTTGGTTAGAGACTCCAAGCTCAAGGAGAAACTACTAAATGCAACCTATGAGATCCTGCTTTCCAAACCCATTGGTTTCATTAGAGCATACCATACTATCTTATATGGATTCATGTGGGAGGGTTTCAAAGAAGATGTGCACTCTCATATGAAGGAGTGCATGGATTATTTTTTAGATAAGGAGGAACATAGCTCTTGTGAAGAGTTATCATTCACACCTCCTCACTTACTGAATGTGAGAGGGAACTCCTCCATGAGTTACCTCACTAATGAAAAACAAGTGTGTGGAAGTGATTGTATCTCTGAATATTATGATGTATATTCCTATGTGCTTTCATTTTTCTGACATTCACTTGTAGGGCTTTTCTCCAAGAGGGAGCACTATTTATGATGGGTTTCATAGGCCACATAAGGCCATGAACTATATTGATGATGATCATGCTGTGGAGAATCTTGGAGGGAGGAAGCATTTTTTAGGGTGGGAACCCTTTTCACCTACATTATGCACCTTCTCCAAGCATGCAAAAAGGAAGGATCAGCACACAAGTGTTGGGAAAGGCACTTGTCATCTTCTATTTTATGGCAGCTAAGAGTAAAACTGCGTTGGTTGCACATGAGAATTCATTTTCCTTCTCCTTTATTATATATGGCAGCTAGCATGATTCTAATCATGATTCCATATGCTGGAAATGTTCTTACTTTTTGGGACATGATTGGAGGAGAGACACATTGGTGGAATGTGTCCTTGAGGGAAGGAATTTCCCACTTTGGTTGCACTACATGTTCTAAAGGGAGCATGGAAGACTATATGGCCACTATAGTATATCATGTATTTCCTCATGATGTGGACCATATGATTGGGTGGAGCACTTGGGACATGCCTCTCATGAGCTATTGGGAGGAGCTGTACTATGATTTACCAAGATGGAAGGTAATTCATTTCATTTGGATGATAGCATGGAGGAGGGAGACCTTCATTGATGATATAATTCCCCATGATTGCCATCACTTCTATCTTGAGAAGGCCACAATGAGAAGAGGGGAGATTTTGCATCACCCTTGCAATTGCTTAAGGACAAGAAACATTTGGGAGGGGAAGACTGTAATATTCCTAAATTAGCTTACAGCTAATAGGAATATTAATTTTTCCTTTAAAATCTAGATGGATGAATAAATGGGCAAGAAGGCTCATAATTTGCTTAAGTATGAATAAAAATCCCTCATAATGTGAAAAGGGATCATGAAATAACCATATCAAGCATCCACATGTGTGAACAATGTCTAAACTATGTGGACAAGGTCAAGTTTGACCAAGTCAACAGAATTTATTCTCAAAGAGTGGATCCTAAATAAAGACAGCTAAATGTGAATGAAGATCAAGCTAGCTAGTCAAAATAAAGACACCTTGAGTGTGGAAGGAGACAAGACATGAAGATTCAGTCAAGGATGCTCCCAACAAGATTGAACCAGAAAATCTTGACTAAATCAAATTGCGTTGTAAAGGGATGATCCTCACTAATGAATACAACGTGATTTTGGTGGAGGAGCCTTTGCATGGAAGCAACCTCCTAATGAGGTGGGAACCTTGGTGAGGAAGCTCATCAAGTATATAATGGAGGAGATGGAAAGAATATGGGGGATTGGAGATTATATTGTATGTGGTCCGTTTAAACTTCCTGCATACTTTAGTTTTTTAGCTAAGTTTGTTGCACTGCTTAGTGCAAGGGTTTTCCTGGGTGGGGATTCCCTACTCTCTCTTGGAGATCTTGTCTAAGAGATCTAAGAGGAGATTTCTGAGCTGAATTTTCCACTACCTAGTGTTGTTCCTGTTGAGCTCCAAGACTGTTCTTTCTTCCACCCCATTCCACTCCATTTCTTTTTTCCATTACTAATCACAGGCTCAAATGATCAATGAAATTAGTTAAAATTGCTTTAAGAATGAATATCATGACTAACTTGCTATGTTTTTATGATTTTTCATTGTAGTACTGTTTGAACTAGATCTAGCTACAGAATGCAGACATTATGTAGCTAGTGGCCGATTCTGCAGCTGTCTTTATGTCTACGCAGGTTCCAGGTGTCATCTTGGAGAAAAAAACATATGGGTGTATTCCACATCATGCCCTCATCATTTGTTGCTCTCCACGAAGCTTGAACGGAATTCTGTAGGCGGTTATGTACGTGGGAACTCAAACTAGGAGAGAGACACCTAATAGGACAAGGACAGTCTAGATGTCCTTAATCATGTTACGAGACCACCATCAAAGTCCTAGTTCGATTTTAATTTGGAAAGACAATTATCCCTAGGTTATCTCAAGACAGTTATGTAATTTTGATTATAAATATGGCTCGGGAAACTGAGGGATAAGGTTAGATTTTGTGTTTTACTGCTAGATTTTAGAAGTACAAAAACACTCTGTTTTGAAGAAATTTCTCTTTTAATGCAAGAAGTATCATTTCCTTGAAAGCGTTGAGTCAACCTTGAAGTAGATTTCGTGCTACTCCGATGGTAGAGGGCCCCTGCCTCCTGAGCAGCATTGTTTATACGGTTTAGATAAGTATTTTAGTCTCGTTTTCATTTCTAGCTTAGGCAAGTTTTTGAAGTTTATGTTCATATTTGCTTACATTAATTATCACAACTATACTTACTCTTATAAACTCTTCCAAAATATCATTACGATGAATAAGGCATAGCTGTGGTATTGTAGGTTTTAGTTGCATTTCCTTTCGCTAATTATCACAGTTAGACTTACTCTAATAAACTCTTCCAAAATATCATCACGATGAATAAGGCATAGCTATGGTATTGTAGGTTTTAGTTGCTTGTTTACACTAAGTGTCACAGCCGGTCTTACTCTTACAAACTCTTCCAAAACATCATTAACAATGAATAAGAAACAGCTGCGGTGTCTTAGATTCTAGTTGTATTTGTTTTTAGTCTTATGTTTATGTTCAACTGCATTGAATAATACAGCCATACGTTTTTGACAAACTCTTCCAAAATATCATTCCTATTGAACGAGATGGACTGTAGAATTCCATAGACTAATTGCATGTTAATTTAGTTACAACACTCCGGAGGTAGAATGCATTTAGTTCAGCTCTGTCACTACATTTCAAGTTTGATAATGGCATTTTAATTTAACATTGTTCACTGTACTTCAAGTAGACTAGGAGCACTCTAATTTAGTCTTAGCTCACTGTATTGGCACTCCAGTTTAGTGGTTATCCATTGCATTTTAAAATTGTATTAGTTGTTAAATTTAAATACCACGGTCTTCATTATTTACAAAGCTTCTTTTGTTCCAACCTCATATTAATACATAATCATTTGGACAGAAGCTAGTATCAGTCTAAGACATATAGTATTTTGCAACCTTTTTACCATTTCACAAATAAGCCTTTTCTCAAAGACTATTTTAAAAAGAAATCTATAACTTTTGAGTGAGGCCTAGTGGTGCTAGATTGAGTTGCAGAACAGAATTAGAAGCTAGTTTATAGTAGAAATATTATTATGCTACAAATGTTCTTTTCCAAATATGTTCCAATAAACCTTTAACCATGGATGAGATGTTGTAACATTGTAAGTTGATTATTTGATTGTTTAGTTAGGAGAATTTCATTTACACTTAACTTGTCCATTTCCCAAGCTCTTACAACACATCTTTAATGAATGAATTGGATAAATTTTAAGCTCATGTTGTGATTTATTTCCTTGAAGTCATTATCAAGCTTTTCATTTGTTTTTTGCTAGCCATAGTTTAGGCTTTGTTCTATTTCAGTATTTGCATTTGTCATTTGCCATCCATAATTTAGGCTTCACTCCATTTTTAACCAGTAGCTTCTTCTCACCATCATTTATTTCTTTCCCTTGTGAACATAAAACCATAAAAACCAAAAACATCATAAAACACTAGACACAACGTAGTGAGAAACAAATACCCTGAGCACATATACTATTTTCCACTTAGCGATTTTCCAACCACGGTTGACAATTAATGAACTCAATTTAGGAACACTAGGTTGAGCACAAACATTTTGGCGCCGTTTCTGAGGAAGTGTAACTAGGTAGCCTTGTTTCTTAACTCCAAAAAACAATGATATACGTAGAGAGAGAGACTCAAGGGGTAGATTCATAAGAAGCAGAAGCAGAAGTTTGATTCCTAGAATACCACTTGTTTCATCAAGACCTAGAGCCAGCACACCTCCAACTCAGACCTACATTCCATCCTTTACTGATCCTAGACTTCCAGAGGACTTAAGATCAGATATTCCATTAGAAAGACCTTCCACTTTCACAGAAGAATCAACTATGGCAGAAGAAGGGGGAGGAGGAGTCTTTAATGGAGAACACACATTATTTGGAGGGGGTAGAGGTAGAGGTAGAGGTGCAGAAGGAGAAGGAGGTAGAGGAAGAGGAAGAAGAGAAATGGGAAGCTCTTTTTGGTTTCCTATAGTAGATGAAGAAACCAATACAACCATGAAAAACATTTCACCCTCTGTCCTTCCAAACTTCTATGGACTTAAAACTGAAGATCCTGAAACCTTCCTATTTGAATTTGAAGTCCTATGTAGAACTTATGACTACTTACAAGATGTTCAAAAACTTAAACTATTTCCTTCAACATTGAAAGGAGCAGCATTGAAGTGGTTTATGAGTTTGATCAACAGTTCTATTAGGACATGGGAAGACATGAAACAAGCATTTCTAGAGAGGTATTTGGATTATTGTATTCCAATCAATCATAAGGAGGAAGTGTTTAAGATGTTACAAAAAGAATATGAAAATTTGGAAGATTTGTTGGAGAGATTTCATTACAACATCAAAAGAGCAAAAATGGAGAACTTAGATCAAGACACTTTAAAAGCTCTCTTGTTGAAAACAATTAGGGATGAATGGTTGGATATCCTTAACATGATGGGAAAAGGGGATATATCTCAGCTCACATTACCTGAAATATTTGAGTTATGTATTAACCTTTCAAGAGGGAAATCCAAAACTGTAAAAGGCCCAAGAGACCCTGCTCTTGCAAGGGCAAGTAAGTCTGCTTCTGGGACAGTAAGTAGGGCAGAAATAGGACATATGCTTGATGAATTAAAATCTGATATCTTGGGGAGTCTTAGTGAACAAATAGACACCCTTAAGTTACAAAACAAGCAAAAAGCTGAATCTGATGCCTTAGCAATATTTTGTCCCAGATGTAGAAAGAAGCATGCCTTGAGAGAGTGTCCTTTGGATGCAAAAGTTGTAGAGACTTGTGTCATTTGTTCAGAAAAACATGAGACCAAGAGTTGTCCTTCACTTCCTGGTCTTAAAGCTATCTTTCAAGAAGATACTCCTACATGTTCCACAGAATCTCTCAATTTTGTCTCTAGAAGGCCTTGGCAAGGACCTCAAACACAAGGATTTCATGATCAAATGTATAATCAACTTCCACCAAATTGGAATTCTTGGCAGCAACCTTGGCCCCAATTTCAAAATCAATCTCAAGCTTGGGCACAAGGAGCACAAAATCCCTATGGAAGATACTCCCAATACTATCAATATCCACCATCCTATCCACCATACCCACATTTTCCTCCTCAACAAAATCCTCAACAGAATCCTCAACCAAATCCTCAAAATCTACAACAACCACTTCCATTACCATTTCCTCAGGAAAAAAACCAGTTGCCTGCTCAACCCATACCAAACCCCAACAATAAAAATCCTCAGAATACATACATGATAGAAGGCCAATAGTTTCCAACTTATTTAATTACTCCTCTAGACCTTAGTGATGTTCAAATTAGGTCTGGAAGAATACTTGAAAAGAGGAAAACTTCTGTGATCATACAAGAACAAGACAACTTTGAGGAAGATTCTCTACGGGAAAATAAAATTCTTGAAGAAGACACATCTTTTCAGGACCCAAACATTGAAAAACCAAAACAAAAAGAACCAATAATTTCAACTCCTGTATTAGAGCAGCCATCAACATCCACTCCTACACCTCCTTTTCCAGAAAGATTACAAATTGATAGAGGTGTAGAAAAACAAATTATGGTGCCTAATTATGATTTCCTAGATGAGCTGAGAAATGTCTGTATTAAGATTCCATTATTACAAGCTATCAAGGAAATTCCAATTTTAGAAAAGACAATAAAGGAGTTGAGCATGAAGAAAAAAAGAAAAAGAATAAGAGAGACAAAGAAAATTCAACTGGCAGGAAAAATAGCAGATATCATGATGGGTAATATTGCTATTCCAAAGTATCTAGACCCAGGAAATCCAGTTGTTAAAATTCACATCAATGGAATTGAGATCCAAAACACACTCATTGATTTAGGAGCAGCAATCAATATCATGAGTAGACAAATCATGGATAAACTGAAACTTCCTAATCTTCTCTTTACACCCACATTATTAAAATTAGCAGACAGATCTGTGATCAAACCTGATGGGGTAATAGAAGATATTCCAGTGTCCCTAGATTCTTGGGAGTACCCTGTGGATTTCATGATCCTAACTCCTAAGAATAATCTAGGAGGACATCCTATTATATTGGGAAGACCTTGGTTAGTTACAGCTGATGCTTTCATTAGTTGTAGATCCGGTGATATGTACATCTCTGATGGTAGTTCAACTAAGAAATTCACTTTGTATCCTCCAGCAAGGACAATTACAGATTTAGATGATACTCAATGGATATAGGATGAAGAAGACTTACAACCTCTCTTCACAATTTCAGAAATTAGTGAAGATAGTCAAATTCTGAATACTTTAGAAAAATTTGAATCCTCTTCGGAACATAAACATGAACAATTTCAAAAAGAATCCAATATTGAGTTTTTGTCATCAAGGCAGATGTCTCTCTATTCCATGGATAAATTTGGCAGCTCTACAATTGAGATAATTCCAGGCAAAACTTTAAACATAAACAAGAACCTAGAAAAATCTCAACAAGAAGAGCTAGTCAAAATTTTACAGAGACATTCTTCTGCATATGCATGGGAGTACACTAATATGAAAGGGATAAGCCCTAAGACTTGCACTCATCACATCTACATAGAGGAAAATTGTAAACCAATTAGACAACCTCAAAGACGGATGAATCCAAATCTTAGGGAGATTGTTAAAGAAGAATTGCAGAAATTATTGAATGTCAACTTTATCTATCCTATTTCAGATAGTCAGTGGGTTTCTCCTTTGGTAATTGTGCCAAATAAAAATGGTAAATGGAGGGTATGTATTGACTACCAAGAATTAAAAAAAGCTACTCTTAAAGACCATTTTCCCTTACCTTTCATAGATCAAGTGTTAGATACATTAGCTGGCAAAAAGTACTTCTCATTTCTAGATGGGTTTAGTGGTTATAATCAAATTCAAGTAGCACTTGAGGACCAAGAAAAACCACATTTCCCTGTCCTTGGGGTACTTATGCTTACCGAGTATTGCCATTTGGATTATGCAATGCACCTGCAACATTTCAAAGGGCAGTATTAGGAATTTTTTCAGATCTAATACATGATTGTGTAGAGGTATATATGGATGATTTCACAGTTTATGGAAACACATTTGAAGAAGCCTTAGTAAACTTGGAAAAATTCTTAAAAAGATGTAAAGAAGAAAATCTTTCACTTAGTCATGAGAAGTGTTTTATGATGTTTACTGAAGGAATTGTTTTAGGACATCACATTTCAGGGGATGGGATTAGAGTTGATGAGTCAAAAGTTGAAGTCATCTCTAACTTATCTATTCCAAGTTGTCAAAAAGATGTTAGGAGTTTTCTTGGATTTACAGGGTATTATCGAAGATTTATAGAAAACTTCACTAAGATAGCATCTACACTCTTCAAATTACTACCAAATACTGTGAATTCAATTGGAATTCTGATTGCCAGTTAGCCTTTGAGACCCTGAAAACAAAAATTTATGAAGCACCTATTTTAAGGGGACCTAACTGGAAGTTACCTTTTCATATTTCAACAGATGCCTCAGATACAGCTCTAGGAGCAGCATTGGGACAAAAAGACCTTATTCCTTATGCCATCTACTATACCAGTAAAAAGTTGACTCCTGCAGAGTTAAACTATATTGTAACTGAAAAAGAGTTTTTAGCTGTTGTTCATGCCATAAACAAATGCAGACAATATATAATAGGCTATGAAACTTTTGTTCACACAGATCATTCTGCAATTAGATACTTAATGAACAAATCAATTACTAATGGCAGAGTCATAAGACGGTTATTGATTTTACAAGAATTCAACATTACCATTCTAGATAGGCCTGGAAAACAAAACACAGTAGTTGATTTCATATCTAGACTCCAAAACATCAAAGATGACACTCTAGTTGAAGATCAATTTCCTGATGAATATATTTTTGCAATTTCTACTCAGACTCCTTGGTTTGCTAACATTGCTAATTATTTAGTTTCAGGAAAATTTCCTTCAATAATGAATGCAAGAGATAAAAGAAAAATCATTCATGACAGTGAAAAATATTCATGGGTTGCTAATGAGTTGTACAAGACAGGTCCAAATTTTATCATTAGGAGATGTGTTCGGGAAGATGAGATGCCTGAGATTATCAAAGCATGTCATGATGAACCTTGTGGTGGACACTTTGCTGATAAGAGGACAGCTTATAAGGTCCTTCATTTAGGATATTATTGGCCATCCTTGTTTAAATATGTTAAAGAGTATGTCAAAAGGTGTGACAGTTGCCAAAGGGTAGGGAAACCTTCTCCTTCAGGTGAGATGCCATTGTAGCCTCAGGTACATATTGAACCTTTTGAAAAATGGGCTTTGGATTTTGTAGGACCTATTATTCCTCCATCAAGACAAAAGAGATATATATTAGTTTGCACTGATTATGTTACCAAATGGGTAGAGGCCAATCCATTACTTTTTGCTAATGAAGCATCTGTACTTAATTTTCTTTTTGAGGATATTTTTACTCATTTTGGTGTCCCAAGGGAAATTGTTACAGATCAAGGAGCTCAATTTACATCGAGGCTAGTGGAACAAATGATGGAGAGGTACAAAATCAGGCATAGAAAATCTACTCCTTATCATCCACAAGAAAATGGTCAAGTGGAATCTACTAATAAGGTTATTGAAGGGATCCTAACAAAGACTGTCCATTTACATAGAAAATATTGGGTAGATAGGCTTCCTGAAGCCTTGTGGGCCTATAGAACTACATGGAGAAGCACAACAAACCATACTCCTTATGAACTTGTTTATGGAAAGCAAGTTTTGTTTCCCATAGAGTTCCAGATTCAAACTTTCAAAATGGAAGTTCAGCTAGGACTTGATCTATCAGAGGCACAAAAGCACAGATTGGAGCAGATTAATGAATTGGATGAGATCAGACAAGATGCAGTTCAGAAAAAAAGTATAGTCCAACAGAAAAGGACTAGATGGCATGAAAAGTACATCAAGGAGAAGAAGTTCAAAGAAGGTGACTGGGCTCTCTTGTTTGATTCAAAGTTCAAGGATTTTCAAGGTAAATTTCAAACACATTGTCTTGGGCCATATGAAATTATAAGAATTTTTGACAATGGAGCAATAAAAATCAAGACAATAGATGAAGAAGAGGTTAATTTTCTTGTGAATGGTCATAGATTGAAGCTGTATCACAAACCACTCTCAAGAGAAGAATTTGTCAAGAAGTTCCAGGAAAACAGTTATGTGAAGTTAATGAAGAAGAATATTTCTTCTTCATCAACTTAATTGAATTTTCTAAAGTCAGATATATTGAAAAAATAAAAAATAAATAATAAATAATAATAATAATAATAAAAAGTATAAACATGAAAACCAATCACTGATTGGCATGTTTATACAGAAAAGATAGAGTGAAAATCAAAAAATTTCTGACACTCTAACTTTTCCATTTTGTTTTTTTTTATGCAAGCAGCTGTTACAAAATCATAAGTGCAGATCCATTTCACTTATGGTCCATCTCATTTCATTCATTCATCCATACTCCAGTTCACTTCATTCATTCATACTTCACTTCATTCCATATTTCATTCATCTCATTCCATACTTCATCCACCTCATTTCAATTCTAGATTTTTAAAGTTTGATGTTTTTCTGCAATTAAATAATACATATCATGAATTGCAGCCCACTTCTCATACTTCACTCCATTTCACAAGTTGTGATCCATTCCACTCCATTATTCATTTCATTCATACTCCATCCTACCATATTTCATTATTTCATTTCATACAACCTTTCATCATTCCAGCTTCAAACCATATTTCAAGTTCTCTACAGGTACATTCTACAATCAATCAGACATTCTGCAGCCAGTCGGACATTCTGCAGCCAGACAAACATTCTGCAGCCAAAGAGCCTAAAAGCACTATCTAGTAATCATTTGATCTGCAACAAAATGATCCTGCATATCCAAGAACAAGCAAATTCAAGGGAGTTATGAAGACTCAAAAAGTAATGATTTTCAGGGGAAAACAAAGCATATGAAGATCACAAGAAAATCAAAGAAAAGGCAAAGGTATGAAATTATTAGGGTGACATATCATGAAAAATTTTAGCATAGTTCAGCTATATATTATTCAAAAATTTGTTTTAATTAATCTTGTTGATCATGCCTAATAAACCTCCTGCAAAAACTTTGGATAAAACTCCTTCTATTCCGCCATTTCAAAACCCATATCCAATCATCATTTCAAAATCTAAACGGTTAAAGTGCTGAAGTGATTGGATTAGTCACGTCACTAAGGATTTAATGATGATTTTTGAATTTGTTACAAAATCTCTCCGCGGTCTTTTCTGCCGACATATCTTTCAACTCATATACATCATCCTCACCTCATCATATTCATTCCACAATCACTCCATATCATTCTTCCCATAGCCAACTTTTAACCATTTCGGTCTGTGAGACATAGCCATCTCTGTAACAACCATTGTCACCGTGAACAGAGAAAACATTTGTGGAGAAAAAACAACTTGTTAACGACCATTCTCACCGTGAGCAAAAGACTAGTGAATTGAAGATTGAAAAAGAGTTATGCGCCTCATCGTGAGAACTGAACCAGTTGGCACTAAGTACTTGGAAGGCTATCCCCAAATCAGAGAAATCTTACAACAAGCAAGATGGTTGCAATTCCTTGAAAAATTCAGTGGCTTCCACAAAGAGGTTACTAAAACTTTTGCAAGATCTTTTAATGGAGCCGAGGTTGAAGTTGGAGATATTAAATTCACTGTCACAGAGGCTTTTATTGCAGAAGCAACAGGATTGCCTAGACAAGGAGAAAGGTGGTTTAAGAACAGAGAATTCCATAATGAAGCATGGAATCAGATACTCAAGTCACCAGGTATGGATGTCACTGTTTTTAAAAAGGGTATCCCTAGCTCTGCATTAAAGAACAAATGGAGGAACATGTTTCTTATCCTGCAAAAATTCATCACCTGTGAAGGTAGATATGGTACTTTCTATTTTTAGCATATTCGATTGATAATGCATTTCCTAGAAGAAGAACTTAATTTTCCCTTTTTCTTACTTCAAAGTTTAAATAAAATGGCTTCAAGTGTTCAAAAGAGAATTCAATTTCTGGAGACAACCTTATACCACCATGGTTTAGTCAAGATTTTAATTGAACATCATTTAGCAAAAATGGGAGATACTTGGGATAAATTCTTGGTAAGAAATCACTTTGAGGAAGCAAAGGAACCTCCACCTGAAGATAAACCTACAAAAAGAAGCAGAAAATGGAAATCCTCCAAAACTGAAACTGGTAAAACAATACAAGAAAGCAGTGAAACAATGATCTCTAAAAAATTAGTTCAGATTAACAAGCAGCTTAAGAAAGAGAGGATCATAAGAAAAATTTCCAGAGAGAAAGGATAAGGGCCATCTCAACCGAGGAGGAGCCACAGACTGAGAAGGATACTAAAGAAAACAAAAGTTAAACAAACTGGAGTCATAAACATAGAAGACGAAGAAACACCTACTGAGCAGGATTTTGACGAATAAGCTCCTGAAATAGACCCTGCACAGCAAGAAATTTACAACTATATTGAGTCATTGGAGAGAAGAGCTTCAGAAAGTAGAGACAGAACCCCTAGCCCACCAAAGTCTGAAATTGATATGCTAAGAAGAGATAGGTATGAGTTAGAAGTACTCAACAGGCATATCAAGAATGAGAATGAAATTCTAAGAGAGCAGGTTAAACTGAAAACTGATATGAATTCAACTCTATCTCTACAAATGCAAAAGTTGTATAAGGCTAGTGAAAAATTGAAGAAGAGAAATAAAAAGTTAACCAGGGCACTTACCAATTTAAGGTTCAAGTTAGTCATCAGGAAGCCCAGAAGGCCTTTGACTGCCAGGCAAAGCAGAAGAAGAGGGTTGGATGTTCTTGCAGAGGTCTCAGAGTTCATGGAATAGTTGCATGAGGACATGCAAGAATCTAGCAGTGGGGGTATGTTGAGCTCCAAAGATGTTCTTTCTTCCACCACATTCCACTCCATTTCCTTTGTCCATTATTAATCACAGGCTCAAATGATCAATAGAATTAGTTAAAATTTCTTTAAGAATGAATATCATGACTAACTTGCTATGTTTTTATGATTTTGTCATTGTAGTACTTTTTGAACTAGATCTAGCTGCAGAATGCAAACCTTCTGTAGCTAGTGGTCGATTCTGCAGTTGTCTTCATGTCTACGCAGGTTCCAAGTGTCATCTTGGAGAAAAACACATATGGGTGTATTCCACATCATGCCCTCATCATTTTTTGCTCTCCACGAAGTTTGAACGGAATTCTGTAGGTGGTTAAGCACATGGGAACTCAAACTAGGAGATAGACTCCTAATAGGACAAGGACAGTCCAGATGTCCTTAATCATGTTACGAGACCACCATCAGAGTCCTAGTTCGATTTTAATTTGGAAAGACAATTATCCCTAGGTTATCTCAAGAAAGTTATGTAATTTTGATTATAAATATGGCTCGGGAAACCGAGGGACAAGGTTAGATTTTGTGTTTTACTGCTAGATTTCAGAACTACGAAAACACTCTATTTTGAAGAAATTTCTCTTTTAATGCAAGAAGTATCATTTCCTTGAAAGCGTTGAATCAAACTTGAAGTAGATTTCGTGCTACTCCGGTGGTAGAGGGCCCCTACCTCCTGAGAAGCCTTGTTTATACGGTTTAGATAAGTATTTTAGTCTCGTTTTCATTTCTAGCTTAGGCAAGTTTTTGAAGTTTATGTTCATATTTGTTTACATTAATTATCACAGCTAGACTTACTCTTATAAACTCTTCCAAAATATCATTACGATGAATAAGGCATAGCTGTGGTGTTGTAGGTTTTAGTTGCATTTCCTTTCGTTAATTATCACAGTTAGACTTACTCTAATAAACTCTTCCAAAATATCATCATGATGAATAAGGCATAACTGTGGTATTGTAGGTTTTAGTTGCTTGTTTACACTAAGTGTCACAGCCGGTCTTACTCTTACAAACTCTTCCAAAATACTATTAACAACGAATAAGAAATAGCTGTGGTGTCTTAGATTCTAGTTGTATTTGTTTTCAGTATTATGTTTATGATCAATTGCATTGAATAATACAGCCATACTTGTTTTACAAACTCTTCCAAAATATCATTCATATTGAACAAGATGGACTGTAGAATTCCATAGACTAATTGCATGTTAATTTAGTTACAACACTCCGGAGGTAGAATTCATTTAGTTCAGCTATGTCACTACAATTCAAGTTTGATAATGGCATTGTAATTTAACATTGTTCACTGTACTTCAAGTAGACTAGTAGCACTCTAGTTTAGTTTTAGCTCATTGTATTAGCACTCCAATTTAGTTGTTATCCATTGCATTTTTAAATTGTATTAGTTGTTAAATTTAAATACCATGATCTTGATTATTTACAAAACTTATTTTGTTCCAACCTCATATTAATACATAATCATTTGGACAGAAGTTAGTATCAGTCTAAGACCTGGATTATTTTGCAACCTTTTTAACATTTCACAAATAAGCCTTTTCTCAAAGACTATTTTAAAAAAGAAAGCTATAACATTTGAGTGAGGCCTAGTGGTGCTAGATTGAGTTGCATAACAGAATTAGAAGCTAGTTTAGAGTAGAAATCTTATTATGCTACAAATGTTATTTTCCAAATATGTTCCAATAAATCTTTAACCATGGATGAGATGTTGTAACATTGTAAGTTGATTATTTGATTGTTTAGTTAGGAGAACTTCATTTATACTTAACTTGTCCATTTCCCAAGCTCTTCCAACACATCTTTAATGAATGAATTGGATAAGTTTAAGCTCATGTTGTGATTTATTTCCTTGAAGTCATTATCAAGCTTTGCATTTGTTGTTTGCTAGCCATAGTTTAGGCTTTGTTCTGTTTTAGTATTTGCATTTGTTATTTGCCATCCATAGTTTAGGCCAATAGCTTCTTTTCACCATCATTTAGTTCTTTCCCTTTTCAAACATAAAACAATAAAACCAAAAACATCAGAAAACACTAAACACAACGTAGTGAGAAACAAATACCTAGGCACATATAGTGCACCACACTTCAGCAGTTTACCAACCCTGGTTGACAATTAATGAACTCAATTTAGGAACACTAGGTTGAGCACAAATAGTTCCAATCACTTACCTTCAGCAAAAATGCATTCCCTTCATAAAACTATGTTATTTCTTAAGGTGTGCAGTGGGAGGGGTCAAAACCCCACTTTTATGAGCTAGTTTCCCAAGAGGAGGATTAGTCTTTCTTTGGGAGAGCTAGAAGGAGAGTCTACAGCCATTTCTTTGCATGTTCAGCCATTATTATGTAGAGCTTCAGTCATACAGCATGATTCAGCCACATATCTGTAGCAGCTCTTCCTTGTATATCTTTTATGTCAAGAAACCTTTGCCGGGTCTTCTTGGATCTATATAAAAGAGACTAGATCTTTGTTTTTATGCCTCATTGACTAATTTAATAGAAGATATAATTTTTCTCTCTATTTTCTAAGTTTTATCTCCATTATACTGTGTAGTCTCTTTATGCAGCAATTCATTTGTGTTGCAGTCTTGGGGTTTCATCAATTTTAAGTTATTTTGAGCTTGGGAGGCCTGTTTAACTAGGCTAAAGGAATTTTTTTTCTGAAACTATTTTGCATGCATGTCATATATTACATATACTAAGGGACACAACCATTATTTTCCACTGTTATAACTCCATCTTCAAAAAATAACGTTTTTGGGGCCAATATTATTGCTTTTTCCCACTTGGAGACATAGTTTGATGTTGTGATTGTTATTTGATGGCTATGTGATTTAATACACTACATACGCTGATTTCTTGCTGATATCCAAATTTTTAATACCTTAGGGTATTCTTGTTGTTGTAGAAAATCCCTATTTTGGGATATTACAATGGTTATGCACCAGCTCCAACAGAAGAACATTCCATGGGATACCTTCATTGCCCATGAGGTTTTCACTACTTCAAATGGCCATCATTAGCAAGATATTCTTTCATCTTCTCATCACCCCATATCCACTTCTCCATCACTTCCAGTTGTTTATACATCTCCACCCACTCACATTCCTTCACCCCATGATGACCCTTCCACATCACCTTTCCACAACCCTTCACTCTCATATCATGATGACAAAGAATCAAGAAATGATGGGAACATTGAGAAAGATGGCACTAAAATGAGTGACATAGAGCCTTTTCCTTTGACATACTGGAGGGGCTACATGCATGTGTTTTTTGCACTTTATGTGAAAGGTGCCATGCCTTCTTCATCAGCAAAACAGGTTGATAAAGGAAAAGGAAAGGTCGTAGAACCTATCACTGTTGAGGAGGAGAACAAGCATGAAACTGAGCAAGAGTTTCAATTAACTGACCTTGATGATGAGGATGAGGATGAGGAGAGGATTACCAATATGTTTCTCAAAAGCAAGGAGGCCAAGATTAGTGAGCTTCAAGCTAATATTTGTAGGGAAAATAATGTGATCAACTTTTTTGAGCTAGAGAATCAGCAGTTGAAGACAAAGCAGGCCATCAGTGAGGTCAGGGCAATCAGAGCTCAGAAACAGGCTGGAAAGGCCAAGGCTTTTCTAGATGAGACCTTGGGCACTTTTGATGAAAATGAGGATGAGGAAGAACAGCTTCCTAGGCAGAGACCAAGGACAATTGGGTTGAAGATGGTTTTAGCCCGAGAAAGGGAGAAAGAGGCAGAATTGGCAGAGCATCTCACTCCAAGTGAGCTGCTTGCCATAGAAATTAGCAAAGATAGATAATCTTGGCTAGAGAGAGCCCATTTGCACCTGGAGGGTCAGCTAGAGAAGGCCAATAGAGACACTGACATGCAAAGGAAGATGGCAAGACATTATGCCATGAGAAACAGGATTGTAAGGGCAAGGCTCAAATGAGCCCATGCAAAGATTCAGGCTCTAAAGGAGGAAAAAGAGAAGGAAAAATTGAATATTATTGTTGAGGTGTCCCTCCAAGCCTCCTAACCATAATAAGTAAATCAAAATCCATTTTTGGCACTTTGGTGCAAATTTTGATTTTTTGACAGTTTGGCTTGCAGAAAATAAGGCCAAACGCACAACACCACTAGCGTTGCGCTCTTTTTCGGGGCACTCAAATGAAAAAAGTTAAGAATTTTTACATTCCTCATGCTCAGTACATCAACCTCAAAAAAATTTAGAACATTTGGAGCAAAACTGATCCCGCAAAAAGGCCAAAAACTACCGAAACATCACCTTTCTGCCCTCTTTTTGGCACTAGCGCTGTGCATTTAGAGAAGTGTATGTTTGTTATATGTGTAGCCAGATTTGAACCTAGACGGCTTTCCAACATTGTCATATTTATACGGCACCGCATACCTGTAAAAATTTGACTGTAGCTACCAACTGCACTACTCTTGTACCTTGGAGCTGTGCCCTTACCACGAGTTATTGAAAAAGATATTTTGAAGCCTTAAAGTCAAAAATTTTCCAAAATTAGCTCAAATAGTTATGTTAGAAGTTATTTTTGCAATAAATGACTTTTGGATATTTTGCCTTGGGCCTTGCATGGTCTCAAAGGTCAAAATGCATTTAACTATTTAAGAAATGACTTCCAAAACCCTAGCTAAGGTTTCACCTCCTCATTTTGTAGATAAATACTACATGTATGCTTCATAATTTTTTTTGGTTGATTGTTGAGCTAAAAATCTCTTAGACTTTGAGTTGTGAAAGAAGTTTGGTTTTGGAGCTTTGTGATTGTTTTGGACTGAATATCAATGGAGCAAGCATATTCACAAGATTCATAAACTTGTCTAAATGGTGATGTTATCCTAATATTGTATTTTTTTTACTTCTTTTTTCCATATTGTTCATCTTTTCTCTTGCAATAGAACATAAAATTTAGGTTAAGATATGTTGTTAGAGGCACCTTAAGTCTGCTTGCTCTCTATTTCTCTAATGTTTTCCTCTGCTAGGTCTGATTGGAGAATTCTTAATTTCTTTCTGATTCCACCTGTTAGGTCCCTATAATTTTTCAGATTGGCAAGACCAAATAGACAAGGGTAACATCAAACCAACTTTGGAGTCCTAGGACCTAGCCTTCCTGGACTCAGAGAGGGCTCTCTCTATATTTGTAAAAAATATATGACTTGATAAATTTAGAATGTTGATTTTAGGCTAGTTAAAATGATAGGATTTGTTTGTTTTGTTTTGTTTGGTTGGGTTGGTTGTCAAGAAGAACAGATAGATTAATATAAATTCAAACCATTAGGCTATGGGGTCTGTGAAAGGCTTGAAAATTACAACAATAAATCAAGGGTGTTTCATACGGCAAGTTAACAAAGCCAAATGGATTTTAATAGCTTATGTGGGTGTGAAATGAACATTAAATTGTGAGTGTATTAGGTCTAATGGGAAATTAAGAATCCTTTAGCATATACTAGAACAAGAAGGGTCTATAAGGTCACTATGCTTAAGAAAAAACCAAAGGAAAGGGCACACCATAAACTTATTTGGCCTAGCTTCACCGAGTAAACTTTGAGACAACAATCCAGTAAACCCTAGAGAGCAGGGAACTCCTAAATTCTCTAGCTATTTACCTTCAGAGAAAGAAAACATTTAAGATAACATATAAGTGATAATTAAAGAGCAGGGAACTCCTAAATTCTTCAATCAGAATTTTAAAGACCTTCAAAGTGACTATTCAAGATGTACCAAAGGACAGGGCAAACCATAAACTTCTTTAGCCAAACCCTAATCAGTAAACTTCAAATAAAAGGCCTTAAAAACAATGTTTCAAGCTACACCAAAGGAGAGGGCATACCATAAAATTCTTTGGTTTGACTCTTATTAAACCATTTTCAAGACAACAAGCTAGGTGGAATTAGAAATCAATTAAAAATTCTTCAATCAGACCTAGCATAGGAAGACATCTAAACAACAAATAGCAGACAAAGTTAAGGTGCCTCTAACAACATATCTTAACCTAAATTTTCTGCTCTATTATAAGAGAAAGGATGAACAATATGGAAAACATAAGAAGAAATAATAACTATATTATTATAACATCACCATTTGACAAAGTCCATGAATCCCATGAATGTGCTTGCTCCATTAACATTCAATCCAAAATAGTCACAAAGCTCCAAAACCAATTTCTTCACCACTCAAAATCTATGTAATATTGAGCTCAAAAATCAACCAACAACCAAAAAAATTTATCAAGCATATATGCAGTATTCATCTTCAAAATTAGGAGGTGAAACCCTAGTTAGGGTTTTAGATGTCATTTATTACATAGTTAATACATTTTGACCTTTGAGACCATGCAAGGCCCAAGCCAAAATATCTAAGACTCATTCATTGAAATAATAACTCCTAACTCAACCCCTGAGCTAATTTTGGAATAATTTTGACTTTAAGGCTTCAAAATATTTTTTCAATAACTCCTGGTAAGGGCGCAGCTCCAAGGTACAGGGGCGCAACGCCAGTGCAAACACTCAGCACCAAGGCAGGAAAAACAGCATGTTTTGCAGCTAACTTTTGGAGGCCTTCGTAGTGTCCAAATGAGCTCCATGATAGCTCATTGGAAAGGTCTCTGAGTCTATTTTCCAAATATGCTTTCAATTTTTAAAATGGTGCCCATCAGCCATGTAAAAAATCAATTCTCCCAATATTGGCAAATGTGTTGCACCAAGGTCAAAAAGAGGGCACAAAGGTGAATTTCGGTGGTTTTTGGCCGTTAGGGACGGGTTTTGCTCCAAATCCTCTGAAACGTTCCCAAGTTGATGTAATTTTCATTAGGAACATGAATATGCTGACCTTTTTCCTTTTGGATGGCCCAAAAAATAGCGCAGCACCAGTGGTGATGTGCGTTTGGCCAATTTTCTGCAAGTCAAACTGTCAAAAATTCAAAATGTGCACAAAATTGCCAAAATTGGAATTTAGCTTGCTAATTAAGGTTTAGAGGCTTGGAGGGACACATCAGCAAGGATATTGAGCTTTTATTTCTCTTTTGACTTGGTTAGGGTTTCCTTCAATTTTTTCTTCAACTGCCTAATCTTGGCATCTTTCTCTTAGATGATCAGTCTTGAGTTGTCATGGTCATCTAGGTCATCCAAGTCCACCAAGTCAAACTCCCTCTCTTGCTCACGATGAAGGTATTCCTCTTCTTCCATGTTCAATTTTTTTTGGGGGAAGGTAATGTCATGTCCCATTAGTAGCTTCTTCAAAATCTTCTATAGTTTACACCATAGAGTTCAACTCATCTTTTCCACCTTCTCTGGCCAGCATTTTCAAAACTCTAAGTGCCCGCAATTCCTTACAACAATCATCAGTGTTTTATTCTAATTTATTTATATCCCTTTCAAGTTAATTTATTTATTTCCATTTCACCTTAAATTTTTTTATATTCCATCAATATTTTCTGATAGACTTTCTTCATGTTTGGCCTTGTGTGCTTCCTCCATGTCACTTTCCTGCAAGTAATCACTACTTTGGCACTCAAATGGACTATCAAGTTTATAACCCTTGTCACCTACAAGACCAAATTTTTCCTCTTTCCCTTGTTGTAAGTTGTTTTCATTCAGGAGTAGACAGTCTACATCATCAGTACTTTCTGCTGATAAATCTTCCAACACCTCTACAGAAGTGCCAAACTTTATCCATTTTTCTCACTTGTAGGTTCTGAACTGAGAAGATAATTCTCCTTTGTGATCATTTCTCCTTGGAATTTGTTCCTCGCCAATAATGATATTGTCTTCTTCCCCTAGCATCTTTAAATTCTGATTTGGAAACCCTAGGGTGCAAGTGAAATGAGATCAGGGGAAGGGGATGAAATGGCAGTTTGAACAAATGAAGGGAGTGAGTGAAGGGAAAACTAGATGAATGTAAAACCCTAGATCATTTCAATTACCCTTTATGTGACTGATTTTCTTTAAGGAGGATGAAATAGGGATAAAATAGTGATCTCAAGCTAAAATTTAGGGTTTCCTTTAGCGTTTCATTTCCATTCAAAGAAAGAGTGGTCAAATAGCTTCAAAGCAAGGTTCATGCTATGTACTTACCACTCAAGAGCGCTTGGAGGACTTTGGAAAGAATTTGGAGAAGACTTGATGTGATTCGAGTGACCCCAACCCTTATCAAACTCCTCTGTCTAAGCATGCAACACCACTGGCTGAGGGCGCAGTGCCAACCTTCTGAACGCACAGAGCTAGGATGAAAAAACACAGCACTGTTTTGCAGACCACTTTTGGAGGTGTCCAGATTGGGCCTAGGATAGCTCATTGGAAAGATATTGAAGTTTAATTTCTAAATATACATTTTTTTTTCTGATTGAATTTGATTTGACCTGTCAAAAGTTGATTCTCCCAATACTGGTCAAAAAGTGTTGAATGAGGGTGCAGAAATGCAGAGTGCTGGTGCAGGAAACTTTTGGAGAACTTACTCAACTCCAAATTGAGCTCATGATATCTCATTGGAAATATCTTCCTGTCTAGTTGTCATTTGACTCATCAAGCAAGTCATTTAGACACTCCATCTATTACAAAACGTGATTTTCCTCAGGTCACTCCAGAAGTGCAGCAAACCTCTTGTAGCACCTGTAAATTTAAAATTTCTCCCCAACCATGATACCTATGTAAACTCTGAAGGAGGTTTTTCTTCCTTGACCTATGATTGAGAAAAAAAACTCTCACTTTTTTCAAATTCATCTTTATTTGTTCATAACCCAAATTTGAAGCGAAACTAGCCTTATGTGTGGCAAATGATTTGTCCCTTGGAATGACTTCTTGGAAAATGATGGAGGCATGATTGTTATGAGTTGGTATGGCTTCATACTTGTTGAAATGACCTACCTTGTGGCTCCTCTGCTCATATGCCTCCTTTTCATAGCAAACCCTAGCTTAGTGGGAGATTAAATTAGGGTTTAGTGCTTATTAACAATGATGACTTGGGCATGCTTGGAACAAGACAACTTATTTTGACATTTGATGTGTTGGCATGTGGAATTTGATTTATCTTTGAAAAACCAACTTCCTAATGTTTTGAAATCTTCTTCCTTTTCTCACTGATACTCTTTGAAACTTTTTGTTTTGTAGGTTGTTGAATTCATGGAGCCGGTTTTCTTTTTCTCACTGAGTCTTTGACAAAATGGCTTTGACAACATGATGATCATAATCACTCCTTCTCATATGTGTGTTGACCTCATCGGAATGAAAGGATAAGACCTTGAAAATTGCAAAACCCTAATGACCTAGTGAGAATTCTTTTGACCTGATTTTGAATGAGATTTTGACTTAAATATTTTCAAGTGAAAACAGAGCATTGTCATAGGTTATTATGCTCAAAGATGCATGGGAATGAATCAGCAATATGATCTTGGAGGAAGAATGGAGAAATGAGGTTTTAGGTAGGAAATAAGGATGAAAATGAGAGGTATAAGCCCATAATGAGTCTATTAAGAGCACCAAGGTGACCTTGAGAAGACGAACTGAGGAATATTTAAAATAGGTTTATAAGGATAATGAAAACAGTGATATTTCTGAAAACACCTAATGTTTCAATAAATATTGTTTTCAGAAGGCTGCCATAAATCTATAGTCATCCAAAGATAGCAAAAAATATTGATGACTAGCAGTGGCTCCATCTAGGGAGGGAAGCTTCCTTGGGAGGTGTCAAGAACATCAGAGTTCAAATATCTGGAAATTGTAGACCAGTGCCTTGATTTTACTTGGTAGATTCATCATTCTTCAATTGTTGATTTGTTGCTGTTCTTTGAAGCTGTGACCTTTAAATCTGAAAAACATGCTTGCTTCGACTCAATTCTACCTACCCATCATACTTTTCCTAGCATTTTTTCTTCATTTGGGTGCATTTAGACTGGAAAACCCTGGACATCATGTTTTCTTTTGAAATCACAAACTATCTACTTCTAACCTGATATTATCCAAAGGCTCAGATTAGACTGATGAGCTCTTTTATTCTCTACCTAATCTACTTATCCATCAAGATTAAACAGTTTGACATATTTTCATTCTCTAATCTACTAACATAAAATTTAAAACATGACCAAATCAAGGTTGAGAAGTTTGATTTGTCATGAGCTGTGGCGTTTTGGACAAGTTGCACACAGATTTTTTTTTTGCACAAGTAAAACTAGAAACTTGAGGGCTATAATTCAAAACTTGTCATTCATCCCTCTCTTTTCTCTTTGGTTCAGATTTGAGCTTTGGGAACCAGTATCTTTTCCTAACCTATTCTTCTGATAAGCCAAGTTTAAACCATTTGGCAAATCTTCATTTTCTAACTTATCAGCATAAATTTAAAACATGTTCAATCATGGTTAGGCTGTATGAATGAACAATATTTTACTTTATCAAAAGTAGTGGCACTTGGACTTGCACACTTTTAGAAACATTCTTTTTTTGGTATGGGGCTTTACCTTTTATTTTTTATCTACCCTCTTTTCTCTTTTTGTTCTTTTTCTCTCTTTTTGTTAAAATAATCTAAAACTAAAAAGATGCTCATAGTATTGAGCTTATTTGAAATACCTATCTATCCTAGTCTAACTTGGAGGTATATTTTGACTAGGTGAACTCCCTTCTCCAATGCAGCCAATCAAGTAAGTGACTAGATGATTGGTTTTCATTTCACCCTTTATGTATGCTGAAAAAAGAAAAAGGCCACTCCCATCTCACTTGCTTTTGAACAACAGTGCTCAAGATCTTCTTTACACTACAACAAACCATTCCTGGCATAGCATGTTTCCTCTTTATATTCCTCTAAGAAAATAGCAAAGAGATCTTGAAATAATACCTGGCTCTGAGGATATGAATAACCAGCTATATACAGGACCATTCCTTGCTCCAAGTTGTTAAGATTGGGATTATTTTGAGAAAGAATATCTTCCCCCTCTTCATGATCATCTGTCTTGGCAGCCTCATAATATATTGCAATGTTTTCCTCTAGAAAACCTGATATGCTCTGATTGAGTGGGCTGAGTTCTATCTGGAAGCCATCATTTTGATGAGCGGGAGCACTCTTTGGAAATAAGTCTTCCTAAGAAGGTAGTACAGCCCCAGTATCAATATGTTCTCTTGTTTCTTCATGAGGCAAGGTTGCAATACATAAATCAGCGGTAGAACAGATAGAAATAATCTCTTTATATAAAATTGTATAGGTTGGTTGCATGTTGAGAATCTAATTGATCTCTTCTTCAGATAAAGGAGAAGGTAGTCCTTGTTCTCTTTGTATTGGATAGAAATTGTTTTCTTTTTCATGTGAAGGCTGATAATGAGGTTGAATTTATTATTTGTTGTTAATAAAAATACCCAAAGACCGCTGATATTTTATTGTATTAAGGTTTTCTTTGATGAAATAAAATGAAGCACAACAAAGAGGTAAATATCCTTCCCTTTTTTCCAAACTTTCTGCACTTTCTTCTTCACTCTCATAGCTAATTTGTATTTGTTGATCACTATATTTGAGCTATTGAAAATGATTGTCTTTGTCCCAAAAAATAGTTATTTATTTTTCTGTATTTTTAGCTTGAGCCTGGAGAACATAATATTCATCATATTGACCATACTTGGGTAGCTTATTCATATAAGGAACATTATCCAATATGCACACTAGATCAGCAGATTACTCCACCATATGTTGACCTATAAGTTTATTTTCTGATCTATGGTAGTTGGGATTAAAAGGAGAGTGTTTATGGCCAATAGCTTCTTCTTTTCATGGGATTGAAACACAGTGTTTTTCTTTCTCTTTTGAAAGATCATAAGGTTGGATGTCTTCTTGAGCCTCAAACAAAGGAGCAGTTGAATCATCAACTATCCCTTCAGAGAGATCTTGTGGATTCTCTTATTTTCCTTTATTTATTTCATGCTCAACCAACTTCTCCTGATTGTCACGACAATTAACTTGAGCATGAAATTCATGAATTGCCTCTAATAGATCCTCAGGATGCCAATTTCTCAAATCTTCATCAATATTTGCAAGGTATTCTATGAGATCTCCGGATTTATCACAACAATTTTCAGCTAATGATAGAGATGGATAGTTTCCTTTATAATGCTCATAAAACACCTTGTGGAACTCATTTAAAGAGAGCAAACTACCAGGTTTCAGCCCTTCATACCATTCCCTTGCTTCCCCTTCTAATGTCACCATGAACATTTTCATGAGGCAGTCCTCATGCCATTAAAATTTTAACCTCCATGTATGTATATGAAATTTGATGAGATGTAACAAGGGGTCATCAAACTTTTCATCTTGAAACATAGGCAGGTTTGTGTCCCAATTTATTTGAGCCATTTTGTGGGGGAATCCATGAATGTGATCTCTGTTCATTGGGGCATACCTGCGTTGTATCCTTGGATTCATATTTATCAATTATTCAAAGGAAAGGATTACTGCATCTTTATAACCAATATAGATTCTTCTACCAGTGGAGTCTTTAGGTATATTGAGAGTTGTAGAGTCGCCAGGTGGATGATTTAAAACTTTCTTGAGACAGGCTGATGTCCACCGTCAGCAACTAGATACCAATCTTGAGATGTTTTTGGATTTTTTGAGTTCTTTATATAACACTAAGATTTTCAATGAGTGTTCCCCAGTGGAGTCACCATTATGTTAGGTCCATGTAATTTGTCAGATTGGCAACACAAAATAGGCAAGGGTAACATCAAACTAAATTTGGAGTCCTAGGACCTAGCCTTCCTGGACTCAGAGAGGGCTCTCTCTATATTTGTAAAAAAGATATGACTTGATAGATTTAGGACATTGATTTTAGCCTAGTTAAAATGATAGGGTTTGTTTGTTTTGTTTGGTTTGGTTGGGTTGGTTGTCAAGAAGAACATATAGAGTAAGAGAAATTAAAACCATTGAGCTATGGGGTCTGTGAAAGGCTTGAAAAGTACAACAATATATCAATGGTGTTTCATAGGGCAAGTTAACAAAGAAAAATGGATCTTAATAGCTTATGTGGGTGTGAAATGAACATTAAATTGTGAGTGTAGTAGGTATAAAGGGCAATTAAGAATCCTTTAGCATATATTAGAACAATAAGGGTCTATAAGGGCATTATGCTTAAGAAAAAACCAAAGGACAGGGCACACCATAAACTTCTTTGGCCTAGCTTCACCAAGTAAACTTTGAGACAACAATCCAGCAAACCCTAGAGAGCAAGGAACTCCTAAATTCTCTAGTTATTTACCTTCAAATAAAGAAAACATTTAAGATAACATATAAGTGATGATTAAAGAGCAGGGAACTCCTAAACTATTCTATAAAACTTTTAAATACCTTCAAAGTGATTATTCAAGATGGACCAAAGGATAGGGAAAACCATAAACTTCTTTAGCCAACCCTAATCAGTAAACTTCAAAGAAAAGGCCTTAAAAAAAATGTTTCAAGCTACACCAAAGGACAGGGCATACCATAAAATTCTTTTGTTTGCCTCTTATTAAACCATTTTCAAGACAACAAGATATGTGGAATCAGAAATAAATTAAGAATTCTCCAATCAGACCTAGCAAAGGAAAACATCTAAACAACAAAAAGCAGACAGAGTTAAGGTGCCTCTAACAACATATCTTAACCTAAATTTTCTGCTATGTTATAGGAGAAAGGATGAACAATATGGAAAACATAAGAAGAAACAATAACTAGATTAGTATAAAATCACCATTTGACAATGTCCATGAATCCTATGAATGTGCTTGCTCCATTAACATTCAATCCAAAACAGTCACAAAGCTCCAAAACCAATTTCTTCACAACTCAAAATCTATGTAATATTGAGCTCAACAATCAACCAAAAACCAACAAAAATTATCAAGCATACATGTAGTATTTATCTGCAAAATGAGGAGTTGAAACCCTATCTAGGGTTTTAGATGTCATTTATTACATAGTTAATGCATTTTGACCTTTGAGACCATGCAAGGTCCAAGGAAAAATATCTAAGACTCATTCATTGAAATAATAAGTCCTAACTCAACCCCTGAGCTAATTTTGGAATAAGTTTGACTTTAAGGCTTCAAAATATCTTTTTTAATAACTCCTGATAAGGGCACAGCTCCAAGGTACAGGTGCACAGCGGCAGTGCAAATGCACAGTGCCAAGGAAGGAAAAATGACATGTTTTGAAACTAACTTTTGGAGGCCTTCGCAGTGTCCAAATGAGCTCCATGATAGCTCATTGGAAAGGTATCTAAGTCTATTTTCAAAATATACCTTAATTTTTCAAAAGGGTTCCCATATTCCCTATCAAAAATCAATTATCCCAAGACTGGTAAATGTGCGGCGCTAGGGTCAAAAAGTGGGCAGAAAGGTGATTTTGTGGTTGTTTTTAGCCTTTTGAGGGACCAGTTTTGCTCCAAATCCTCTGAAATGTTCTAAGGTTTATGTATGTTTCATTAGGAACATGAATATGCTGACATTTTTCCATTTAGATGGCATTGGCGCCGCGCGTTTGGCCAATTTTCTACAAGTCAAACTGTCAAAAATTCAAAATGTGCACAAAAGTGCCAAAATTGGAATTTAGCTTGCTGATTAAGGTTTACAGGCTTGGAGGAACACATCATAAAGGACATTGAGCTTCTCTTTCTCTTTTCACTCGATTAGGGTTTCCTTCAATTTGTTCTTCAATTTCTTGATCCTGGCATCTTTCTCTTAGATGATCAGTCTTGAGTTGTCATGATCATCTACGTCATCCAAGCCCACCAAGTAAAACTCCCTCTCTTGCTCATGATGAAGGTTTTCCTCTTCCTCCATGTTTCATTTGTGTTTTGGGGAAGGTAATGTCCCGTGCCATTAGTAGCATCTTCAAAATCTACTATATTTTCCACCATAGAGTTCAACTCATCTTTTCCACCTTCTCTGGCCACCTTTTTCAAAACTCAAAGTGGTTGCAATTCCTTACAACAATCATCAGTGTTTTCTTCTAATTTCTCTATAGTCCTTTCAATTTCATTCATTTCTTTCCATTTCACCTTACCTTTTTTTATATTCCATCAATATTTTCTGATAGACTTTCTTCATGTTTGGCCTTGTGTGCTTCCTCCATGTCACTTTCTTGCAAGTAATCACTACTTTCGCACTAAAATGGACTATCAAGTTTATAACCCTTGTCATATAAAAGACCGATTTTTTCCTCTTTCCCTTGTTGTAAGTTGTTTTCATTCAAGAGTAGACAGTCTACATCATCAGTACTTTCTGCTGATAAATCTTCCAACACCTCTACAGAAGTGCCAAACTTTATCCATTTTTCTCACTTGCAGGTTCTGAACTCAGAAGATAATCCTCCTTTGTGATAATTTCTCCTTGGAATTTGTTACTCGCCAATAATTCTATTGTCTTATTCCCCTAACATATTTAAATTTTGATTTTGAAACCCTAGGGTGCAAGTGAAATGAGATGAGGAGAAGGGGATGAAATGGCAGTTTGAACAAATGAAGGGAGTGAGTGAAGGGGAGAACTAGATGAATGTAAGACCCTAGATCAGTGAAATTACCCTTTCTGTGACTAATTTTCTTTGAGGATGAAATAGGGATAAAATAGTGATCTCAAGCTAAAACTTATGGTTTCCTTTAGGGTTTCATTTCCATTCAAAGAAAGAGTGGTGAAATAGCTTCAAAGCAATGTTCATGTTATGTACTTACCACTCAAGAGTGCTTGGAAGACTTTGGAAAGAATTTGGAGAATATTTGATGTGATTTGAGTGACCCCAACCCTTAGAAAACTCCTCTGTCTATGTGCACAGCACCATTGCCTGAAGGCGCAGTGCCAAACTTCTGAACACGCAATGCCAGGATGAAAAATCACAACATTGTTTTGTAGGCCACTTTTGGAGGTCTTTCCAGTGTCAAAATTGGGCCCAGGATAGCTCGTTGGAAATATCTTGAAGTTTAATTTCCAAATATACCTTTTGTTTTCTAATTGGATTTTATTTGATGTATCAAAATTTGATTCTCCCAATACTGGTCAAAAAGTGCTGAATGAGGGTGCAGAAATGCAGAGTGCTGGTGCAGGCAACTTTTGGAGGCCTTCCTCAACTCCAAATTGAGCTCATGATAGCTCATTGGAAATCTCTTCCAGTCTAGTGGTCATTTTACTCATCATGAAAGTCATTTGGACACTCCAGCTATGATAAACTTGATTTTCCCCAGGTCACTCCAGAAGTGCAGCAAACCTCTTGTAGCACCTGTAAATTTAACATTTCTACCCAACCATGATACCTGTGTAAACTCTGAAGGATTTTTTTCTTCCTTGACCTATTATTGACAAATTATCTCTCAATTTTGTCAAATTGATATTTATTTGTTCGGAAACCCAATTTGAAGCGAAAATTGCCTTGTGTGTGGCAAATGATTTGTCCCTTGGAATGAATTCTTGGAAAATGATGGAGGCATGATGTTTATGAGTTGGTATGGCTTCATACTTTCTGAAATGACCTACCTTATGGAACCTCTGCTTATATGGATCTTTTTCATAGAAAACCCTAGCTCAGTGGGAGATGAAATTAGGGTATAGTGCTTATGAACAATGATGACTTGGGCATGCTTGGAACAAGAAAAAATATTTTGACATTTGATGTGTTGGCATGTGGAATTTGATTTATCTTTGAAAAAACACTTCCTATTGTTTTGAAGTCTTCTTCCTTTTATCATTGATACTCTTTGACACTTTTCGCTTTGCAGGTTGTTGAAGTCATGGAGCTATATTTTCTTTTGCTCACTGAGGCTTTAACAACATGATGATCATAATCACTCCTTCTCATATGTGTACTAACCTCATAGGAATGAAAGGATAAGACCTTGAAAATTGAAAAACCCTAATGACCTAGTGAGAATGCTTTTGAGCTGATTTTGAATGAGATGTTGACTTAAAGATTTTCAAGTGAAAATAGAGCATTTTCATAGGTTATTATGCTCAAAGAGGCATGGGAATGAGCCAGAAATATTGTCTTGGAGGGAGAATGGAGAAATGAGGTTTTGGGTAGGAAAGAAGGATGAAAATGAGAGGTATAATCCCATAATGAGTCTTATAAGAGCAACAAGGTGACCTTGAGAAGACCAACTAAGGAATAGTGAAAATAGGTTTATAAGGATAATGAAAATAGTGAGATTTCTGAAAACACATAATGTTTCAATAAATATTGTTTTCAGAAGGCTGCCATAAATCTATATTCATCCAAAGATAGAGAAAAATACTAATGACTAACACCACCTATCTTGTTGTATTGAAAATGGTTTAATAAGAGTCAAACTGAAGAAGTTTATGGTATGCCCTATCCTTCGGTGTAGCTTGAAACATTGCTTTTGAGTCCTTTATTTGAAATTTTCTTACTAGGGTTTAGGATAAAGAGTTTATGGTTTGCCCTGTCCTTTGGTCTATCTTGAAAAGTCATTTCTAAGGTCTTTATAGTCTGATTAAAGAACTTAGGAGTTCGCTGCTCATTAATCATTACTAAATTGTTATCTTAAGTGTTTTCTTAGTCTAAAGGTAAATAGCTAGCGAATTTAGGAGTTCCCTGCTCTCTAGGGTTTGCTGGATTGTTGTCTTAAATTTTACTTGGTGAAGTCTGGCCAAAGAAGTTTATGGTGTGCCATGTCCTTTGGTTATTTCTTAAGCATAGTGATCTTGAAGGCTTTTCTTTTTCTAGTATATGTTAAAGGATTCTTAATTTCCCTTTAAACCTTCTAAACTCACAATTTGATGTTCATTTCATACCCACATAAGCTATTAAGATCCATTTGGCTTTGCTAACTTTCCCTGTGAAACATCCTTGATTTATTGTTGTACTTTTCAAGCCTTTCATAGACCCCATGGCCCAATGTTTTGAATTTCTCTTACTCTATCTGTTCTTCTTAACAAGAAACCCAACTAAAAAAACAAAACAAACAACCCTATCCTTTTAACTAGCCTAAAATCAGCATCCTAAATCAAACAAGTTATATATTTTATACAAATATAGAGAGAGCCCTCTTTGAGACCAGGAAGGCTAGGTCCTAGGACTCCAAAGTTGGTTTGATGTTACCCTTGTCTATTTAGTCTTGCCAATATGAAAAATTACAGGGACCTAACACCTCCCACAACCCCTAGAGGGCAAAGGAGTGCTACCCATTCGGGTAGCCAGTCGAATGCATAGCAAGGTACATCATAGACAAACCCTATTCCTAACCAAAACATTGTGTTTTCACAAGTCGCAATGCATACAACCTCGCAGTCACCTTTTCTAGCTTCGTTAAATCTACAATATTTAACCAAGTTGACAAACTACCCCATTGCACACAACCCCATATGGCCTCCCATGCCCATGAAGCTCCCTTCGGACATACCAAATTTCAAAGGGAAGCAAGCGAAAGACCCCAGAAATAATTTCATGACTTTCCACCTGTGGTTTCCGTTGAACAACATTGTTGATGATACTATTCAACTGAGGTTGTTTCAACACACTCTAACCGGAGTAGAAGCAAAATGGTATGTTGAGAAACCCTCTGCTACACATGGAACCTTTAGCACCCTCACCACTGCGTTCCTGACCTATTTTCGGTTACCCATCCACCATGATTCTGGAATGGATTTACTGACCCACTTTAGGTAAACCCCCATAGTTCATATCTCAGACCATCTCCACGAATGGCGGCGAAGTCATAGTTTGTGCAAAGCCAAACTCGACGATCGAGTTCTTGTAGACCTATTTGTAATATCCCAAAAGGGAGAATGAATTAATACTGAAACACAATATAAGGACTGCAACTAAGTAAACAATAAATCTAAGGACAACATCTGAATATAAAGAGAAGTTGAGCCATTTTATTATATGGAGAGGATTCAGTTACACAATGTACAAAAGATGAGTAGATCTAGCCCAAGAGATGGCCTAGAATCATCATGCAATGATGCTACAACTAGCACTACGTAACTGGTGAGCTTATAGGAAGAAATACTTGGTTGTCCCTTCTACTGCTAATATACATGAAACTGTTGCAAAAGGAAATGTAGATCTAGGGAGCTCAGGAGCTCCGATGATGCCAAGATTCAAGATCTGGCCAATGTGATGGGAACCCAAGATAACCTAGAAAGGATTTTCCAGATCTACAACGTTGGAAAATCACCCTCCTAGGGTTTGATCCTTTGACTTCTGGGCTATAAATATCTAAAGCTATATCTGATCCAAAGATGGCTGCAATATGTTATACAAACATATTTGATCTTTGAGGGTTGATCCCTCCTTCAGATCTACAAGCTAGGAGCTTGAGATCTTGTCTCCTCTTCCTCCTCCTTCAGATTGCAGCAACTGAATATGTTGCTGCTATAGAAACTACGTTGTACAAGCGGGATAGGTTCTATGCCTGCTGAAATATGCTACAATAACCTCCAAGCTAATGGAAATAGGGATGGAAAGGTGAGGGGATGATCCCTCACAAGATTACTAGCTGAAATACTAGTAACTTCCTTCCTCCTTTCGATCTGCAATGATGGACTACACAATCCTTGATGGGACTGATGCTGATATGAGGTTAATAATGTTTGGCCTGATTCTAGATCTGAAATGAAGCCCTAGGAAAGCTGATCTTAAAGCCCAAGGTGATAGGAATAATCCTAGATCAGTTCTCCAGCTGAAATACTGAAGACAGCCTCCACCTCCAAACTGAACTTCAAAAATTGCATAATTCCTGAGGGTAGATGTTTTGCAGATGATGGGAAATATATGTGGCACCAATTCCTGATTTATAATTAATTACAAACATCTTCCTTAGATATCACTCAAAGAAAGAGGAGGGATTCCCGACTAGGAACACCCTGTGCTAAACAACACTTGCAATCTTAGCTAAATAGCCAAAGAAAGCATGGAATGTCACCTAAAAATTCCAGATCTAAACAAACCTCAAAATCTATATTCAATAGCCTTCCTTAATTGTTTCCTTCATCTCCTTTAAATAGTTTATGAGCCTTCCCATGCCTTGGCCCACCTTTAAAATGTGTTGTGTATGTGGACATAATCCTCCATGTTTGACTACGCTATCTCTCCAAGTCCTCCATCATGTCTAGATGCAATGTACACCCTCTCCATCATGTGTGAATTAATTGCATCACTTCCTCCATCACTTCATCATGAATGCTCTATGATCTTTCATTAGATGCCTTCCATGATCTCAGTTTGACTGCTTCAACCTCCATGATCTATCTCATTAATGAGACATGATTTCCCATCCATTCACATTAGTAGTTGCTCCACTACCTCCTTTATGTAGATATAGGCTTAATTAATCCACATTCACACATAAAAAGTGGATATTTATTCATCTTGAGGATTATGGGTCCCTCCACCCTTTTATTTACTTAATTCATTAAGAAAATTAAGAACTATAATATTCCAAATATCATGTGAAAATTTGGGAATATTACAGTCCTCCCGGCCAAAACGTTGCTTGTCCTCAAGTAACTGCAAAAGTAGATGAAAAATACATCCATTTCCCTCCAAATGGCATCCACATAAGGAAGGCCTCCTCCATTTGCTGCAATGTTTCATGCATGTTTGGTTCCAAAGTTGTCTCTCAAGAATTTATAGAATGACCTCCAACTGTATGGTTATATGTCCTCCTTCCATCATGGAGTACCAAGTGACAACCATATGATGTCCAACATCATCATCAATACATGAGATACAGAAAATAAAGTGTTTCTTTCCATAAAGAAAAAAATCCATCTTACAATTCATCTCTTCATCCCATGTTTCATGAAGTACATTGAGCATTGACATGCCCTCATCTATAGCCCTATTGGCCTTGTTGGTTCCAATCATCATTCCAACATTATGAAAAAATAAATAGAGATATATAGGTAGACCAAAGTGTCAAACCATATTTTCCCAATAGTAACCACCGGAGTAGGGCATCTTACTGCCATCCTCCATCTCCTCCATGTAAGATGGACAAGCCAAACTCCCCCAAAAGCAACCAAAGCAACAAGTGATATTGTTGCCTTTTCACATCATCATGTGAATCATGAAGTGACAAAAACATGTTGAAGGACATATAGAATGTCATACCAGCCCAATAGAAGAAAACTCCATTATCACATATCATGAGAGTAATATGTCATATTAAAAACAATACAAAACACATAAACATAGTGTTATTGCCTAAATCTACCTCAGGCTAAAAGAAGGTAGAGTTTAGGGTAACATCAAACCACGCTCAGTCTGGTAGCTAGCCCTACCAGAACAGGAGAGGGCTCTCTCCGGTTCAATCTCAAAAAAAAAAATCAATAGAGCTTGAGATGACTTGAAATAAAAGCTGATTTTAGGCTAGGTATATAGGTGAAAAGATTTGATTTTGATTTTGGGGGTTTTGTTGGAAACAAAGGGAAAGGCAGTTTTGGGTTCGGGGAATGAGGCCTAGTTTTTGCAAAGTTCTAAATGGGGCAAGGAAGGAAATTTTTTTGATGCTTTCGATTGATTGAATGGATAGTTCAGACCGGTGAGGAGCTGAAGAGGGCAAGAGGTTTTCTAGAATCCTCTTCAAACAGATGAAAACATGGAAAATTAAACAAAACTGAAGGCAAAGCAAAGAAATCTAATGAATTCCACCTTTATAACTTTTTTGTTTAATTTAAGAAGAAAGGAGAAGGGAATTGATACACATAAACATTAGTGAAATTACAATTACATAGAGAAAAACACCATCAAAACACAGAGCCACATGGATCCCAAAGAGTGCTGCAAACCCTGGTCTATTCCTTTGCCAAAATTGCAGAGATGAAATGTACAATGAAGTGCCAAGCAATCCCAAGTGTCCAACCCTCAAAATGACTGAAGAAATACATGATATAGACAAGCCTAACTCATTCCCATGCCTCTAGGGGTCGATATCATCATTCTAGGAGCTGTTTCAACCATATCTAAACTAGGAACTGGAAAATAGGCAATGAAACAACTTGCCTCTATATGATAGGAAACTGATTCATTCACTTACATTTCACTTTTTGGTGAATGAATCCACTAAGATGAGTAAAAATGTGCCAAAATTACACCATGGACATGAAATTACATCAAGTTACATCAAGAGTTACATGAAAAAGTCAAACTAGCCAAAACTATGCGAAATTCTGAGCTGCTGAGTGAAAAATAGGCCAAATTTCCCTATGCGTCACGCCTGAAATCTCTATGCGTAGCACAAGTTTGAGGCTGATTTTGAGGGCCTTCCCGAAGTCCAAATTAAATGAAGGATAGCTCATTGGAAATCCCTGCCTGTCTACTTTGCAACCCACGTTTAATTTCTGGATTTGGTTTCCATTTGCCCCTCCAAAAATCGAATCTCCCAACATTGCTTCCTGTGTGTGCAAAAAGTGGCAGAAAGGCCATTTTTAGGGTGTTTTTGACCCTTTAGGCAACCCAAAACTTGATGAAATCCTTAGGTAATCCATAGGCATGCATAAATTTTGATGAAATATCAAGAAATGCAAATTTTTCCTCCAGAAGAGCTGCCAATTATAAGCGCGCGCCAAGTGGCGCTACGTGTCGGGCAGGAAAATCTGTGTTTAGGCCCAAAAATTCAAAATTGACAAAATTTTTCCCTATGCTAGGCCAAAGAAGCTTTGGCCAAAATTTGGAGTCTATCATGCCTTTTACGACGTTTTAGTGCCCTCCTTAGCCTTGCCTTCAGGATTTCGATCCTTGCTTTGCAAACATGATTTCGTGCCCAATAGTGATTCTTCATGTGCCTGAGCATGTTCTTTTCCTTGTTTTCCTTCTCCAACAGCTTCTCAAGATGAATATTGACCCTCTCAAGCCAAGTCTCCCTATCAGCCTCAATCTCACGCTCAATGGGTGTCATCTCGTCTTGGCTTCTTCGGGTAGCTTGCCGGTTTTCACGGATGTTTTGCAAATCCATGATTGTTTGCTAGTCTTCTAACTGTTTGTTTCACTGCTCTAGGTATTTTATGATCCATTGGGCTCTCTGCAACTTGTCAGTCAAGTTTTCAATCTCCGCCTTCTGCTCCTGAATGATCTCTCTCAACTTTGAGCTTGGAGAGCTCAAATCCTCGTCAATCAATATGAAATCAGTATCCTGGCCTCCTGAAGGGCCCTCATCCTGCATGGGCCTCTTAACTCTGTCCTGTACCTATACTTGTGCTTCTTATGATGGCAACGAGACCCCTTCCACCCCGGGTGGAGATAGTACTCGTCGGGCTGCTGCAAACAATACTCTGGTGCCTCTCTGATAAGTGACATATACTAGAAAACCAATAGGCTCTGTCTCGTGACCTTCAGGATGAAGTGAAGGTTCACATGGCTCATGAACAACCTCCGGAGGAACCTGAGGAACTGTGAAGAAATCACGGGAAATGAAATCCTCCCATGAAATTCCCTGCAATCCAAGCTGATGTACAACCACGATCTTGATGAGTGCATAGTGATAAATATTGTTGTACTGCTGCTCGAGAGTTTTCTTCTGCACAAGCATGGTCATCCTCTCAATATTTCGACACATGAAATAAGGAATGTTCATCATCCTCACTCTAGTGAAATGCATCAATAATCTGATGTGGTAGGCATAGAGGCGTGAGAACCGACCCTCTCAACTAAATTATTTGATAATGAGTTTCATCAGAGGCGCATAGGATTCCTTTAGGAACCAGAATGGGAACACTCTACTGAGCTGCCTCACATAGCTAGGCCTAATGTATGGTTCATAATGCACTCTTTCCACCTGCTGTCTTTTGTTCCACTGTTCACCCACATTCGGTATTCCTGTTGCTTGAGAGATGGTTTCTGGTGTCAAAGTGAATTTTACACCGGCAAGAGTTACCTGACCATCATGCAAATGCAATAGAAACAAACAAGCCAACTCCTAATGATGATGAATCCTAGCAATCATCTCACAATACTGATAGCATGACTGCTCTCGAAAACATGCCATGGCAAGTGGGTAAGCCTGCAATTGAGTCAATGAGGTGGGCTCTTCTCTCACATGTTTTCCACCTTTACAAGGCCTTCTCGGTTCATGTAGCTCAGTAGTAGAATCACTATCTCTGTCATAGGATGTATCAGTGTCTGTCTCCATGATGTTTCAAGGTTAATGCAAGGTGTGTGTTGGCTTGAATGAGATGAGGAATGAGAATTTGGTTGTTTTTTGTTTTAATTCCAAATAAGTGTCAAAGGGGAGGGACTGTGGGAGATATAGGACAGTGGGAACAATGGGTTTATTCAAGTGATATTTTTCCCTTTGAAAATCTGACAAACTTAGGGACAAGGGACAGTCACTAAATTTTTGGGAAACTTGGGGTTTTGGGAATTTTTTACAAATGAAATGGGAAAGGGAAAATAATGGGAAATGATTTGGGATAGGGAAATGGGAAAGGAAATGATATGATTGGTTTGGGATATAAGGGAATAGGGGACTAACAGTGATTATAGGATTACAGTGAGGGGGAGGTACAACGAAGAGGGGAATGAAATATTTGGCACCAAAATTACTTTTTAAAACACCAATTCAAAACCCTAAGGAGCAGTTTTAAACAAGACGATAGGGTTTATGATTTTGACATTCAAAATATTATATTCCTTCTTTCAAACAACACCAAACACTGATCAATGGCAATTGCAAGATGACTTAAACTTACTTGGAGCAGAGGAGACGGTTTCGTTTTGAAATTTGAGGGAAAAGGCAACAAATTTTGTTTTTTGGGCCAATGCGCCGCTCACATAACCCAGTGCGTCACGCTCTATGTGTGTGCCGCGCCCGTTCAAAACAGCACTATGGTGAGCGGCCTTGTCCGCCGCACTCGACCAGTGCGCCGCGACCACCTTCCAATGCGCCGCGACCACCTTCCAATGCGTCGCGACCAACTCTTCTCCACGGTTTCGGCCTTCAAACACTGTTTTGCTTCCTCCACGATTTGTCTTTTCTCTTTGATGACTCTTGCGTGCAAATGAATTTTGGAATTTGGAAAGATCTTATATATATTTAAGAAAATTTGATTTTTCCTTTAACAAACCCACTTTCTAATGTTGCAGACTTTGGCACTTTTCACATAACTCTATTTTTGTTTCCTTATTGATTTTTTAGCTGAATGATGAATTTCTTTTCTGTTCTTTGCAGGGATAGCTAGCATGGGATTTTGGCAAAGGCGACCAGGGTTGCGCCTGAAGAAATTCACAACTGAAAAACTTTGAAAATTACAATACATTTATTACAAAGGATGAAATTGACGATTTTTCTTTGAAACAGAGTTTTGAAGAAGAATCATTATCAAGCATTATGATGATGAAATTTTTGTAATGAAAACTTATTTCGAACCTCCCTCATGTGCCTGCTGACATTATTAGCCATTTTTGAAGACTAAATTAGCGAAACCCTAGACCTAATGAAACTAAAACCCTAAAATGACTCTTTTTTTGACCAAGAGACCAAACATGACGGTAAATGATATTAAAATGATTTCGATGAACAGACACAGACCTGTAGGTACATGACATGAGGGATATGAGAGAAAAGACCCTTCCGTCAGATGATCCATGCTCCTAATGGAATGCAGCTGACTGAACTGAATGAGACACCTAAAATGAAATGCAACAAGAGAAATTTTGATCTCTGATGGAGGGATGAAGATACCGACTCTAACATTGGCTCCAATGGAGATGGTAGCTCCTTGGAGGTGCCAAGAACTACAGATTTCTGAGAGAGTAGGCAGTGCCTTCATCCATTGGGCTATGGAGTCCTTAACTTTGACAAATCAACGCAAGACTCTTGACTCAACTTTATTGTCTAAAATTTGACTCAAACCGATTCATTTTTTAAACTAAAATGACTGAAAAAACTGACTCCAAAAACTCAAACCAAAGCTGAAATCAATCTTCAGAATTATAGCCTTCACTTTGGGCCCCAAACTGAAGAAAAGATCACAGCACACACTTGCAATGAAACTGAAATAAACTGGTATGTACAGTGACAATGTAAACAACAGAAAACATCTCAGAAATGATACTGCTTGAGAAGCCGACCATTGACCGTCCCTCCTGGATAATCTTCCCCGTTCATCTCTTTCAGAAGAAAAGCATTCTCACCCCGATATGCAACAATTTTAAAGGGTCCTTTCCAGAGATTTTCGAACTTACCATGCTTACCCTTTTCCTCATTTCTTGCATCCCATTTCAGCACCACTTCTTCCAATTGGAATTTGTCCGCCTTTGCTTTTCTATCATAGATTTTCTTAATTCTCTCTTGTAGCTTGAATGTGTTTTGGAAAACTTCTTCTCTCATCTGCTGCATATGATCTTCTTCATTGCCAGCTTCCTGTAGAAGTTTGACCACTGGAACTACGAGAGAGGTAGGAAACACCGTGTCAACTCCATATACTAACTCAAAAGGGCACATACCAATGGATTTTTTCTGACTCACTCGATCTGCCCAAAATGCATTGACCAACTTCTTATGCCAACTTTTCTTGTTTATTTCCAGCAACTTTTTAATGATGTTGACCAAAGATTTGTTGGAAGACTCCGCCAATCCATTGCCTTGTGGATGATAAGCGGTTGAGTGTCCCAAAATGATATGATACTTGTCACAAAACTCAATCATCTTTTTTGACTTGAAAGCTGCTACGTTATCAGTGATTAACTTATTCGGGCAACCAAAACGAGACAAAATATTATTCTCAAGAAATGAAACTATTACCGTATCCGTGGCTTGCCTGGTGGGAATCACTTCAATCCATTTCATGAAATAATTTGTTGATGTTAGGATCCACCTATGCTGAGCTGAAGAGGCGGGATGGATTTCGCCAATGAAATCCATACCCCATTTCTGAAAAGGAGCACTAACCTCAATGGGCTTAAGCGGCAAAGGCTGCAATTTCTGCCTCCCTTGAAAAATCTGACATTCATGACAGCTTTTGAAAGTCTTATACACATCAGAAAAAAGTGTCGGCCAATAATATCCCGCTCTCAAAATATTGTTGGCCGTTGTTTTCCAAAAAAGGTGACCTCCGCAATCTCCTTTATGAAAATCCTCCATAACCTGCCTTGCTTCTTCTTCCACCAAACAAGTCAGCAAAACACCACTGGGATCTTTCCAATAGAGTGAATTATTCAAATTACAAAACTTAGCAAACTTCAATTTCAGCGTTCTACTTTTGTTTCTAGCCATGCCGGGCGGTGGTGACAAATTTTGAAGCACATATACAATGTCTGAATACCAAGGAGAAAGCACAAAGATTTCTGATACCTGAACTAATGAACTTTCCTCATTTTCCTCAGACATAGCAGCAATGAGATTAATGTCCAAGGCGTGCAAATTCAACTCAGCCATTAGCTTAGCCAGCCCTTGTCCTTTGATAAGATTTGTAGGCTTTATCTCCACATCATACTCCAACAAGGCAGCAATCCATTTGCCCTGTCTCCCTTCTGGATCTGTTTGCACTAAAACATCCTTAACAGCAACGTTAGGAACATAAGCAAGAATATGAGAATGCAGAATATATACCCGAAATATTTCAACGCTTTCACTAAAGCAAGAGCTTGCTTTTCAATGGTGTTATATTTCAAGGCTGCATCTCTTATAGTACAGCTGGAAAAAGCAATTGGTTTTTCATGCTGATCTCTTTTCTGCATTAATACCGCTGCCATAGTATGCTCCGAAGAAAATGAAAACAAAATAAAATCCTGAGTATAATCCGGGCTGATCAAAACCAGAGCTGAAGAAAGAACCAACTTCACTAAATTGAAATACTTTACCGCCTCCTCAGTCCACTTCACTACGTTTTCTTTCTTAAGCATGTTTGTAATCTCTCTTAGATGTTTAGCAAGATTAGGCACAAAGAGGCGTAAAAAATTCATCTTACCATTGAAGGACTGAATCTCCTTTTTGTTCCGGGGAAGGTCAATTTGCTGAATAGCTTCGACTGGTGCTGGATCAATACAGATGCCATCTTTTGAGATAATATGACCAAGAATTTTTCCCTCATCCATGGCAAACAAACTCTTCTTCGGATTGAGTGACACACCATACTTTCTACATCGCTGAAAAACGATCTTCAAATGGTAAAGGTGCTCTTCATCAGAATTGGAAAAGATTGTCAGTTCATCAAGATACACAACTAGAAAAACATCTTTCTCATTCGCAAATGCCATATCCATTGCGCGCTAAAATGTGGCACCAACATTCTTCAAACTGAAAGGCATTTTAGCGTAATGGAAAGTTCCCCACGAAGTGGTGAACGTTGTTTTTGTCTCTATCATCCTCATGGACCAGAATTTGGTTATACCCGGAATAACCATCGAGTAGTGACATACGAGATGCTCCAACTACTCGCTGAAGTATGTGATCCATTTTGGGCAATGGATAATTGTCTTTCAAGGAAACTTTATTCAGATTCCTAAAATCAATGCACAAACGAATCTCACCTATCTTCTTGCGTACGGACACCAAATTGGAAATCCAATCTGAAAATCTTATAGGAACAATGATACCAGCCTTGTATAATCGATTCACTTCCTTCTCAATTGAAGGCAGCAACTTCAGATTTATCCTTCTCAATTTCTGCCTGAAGGGCTTTTGATTTAGCTTAATTGGAATGGTGTGCTGAATTATATTGGTATCATACGTCTTCAAATCTGAATAGTCCCAAGCAAATACATCAGAAAAAGAAGACAAAAAACTAACATATTTTTCTTTTACCTCTGGGGACAACGCTTTGGACAATTTCACCATCTTTGGAGTCTCATTTGATCCAATGTTCACATCTTCAACTCCCTTTTCAGTTGGCCGCAAGGTTGGTTTTTTAGCTACGTCATCTTGATCAAAGAGCTCCTCTAAAGGTATCAAGCCTTTAGGAATGACATTATCTTTCAGCTGCAAAACTTCCATCTGATTTACTTGCACATCAGCTTCACCATCATCATGCTCCATATCAATTGAAGTATCTTTGAAATTACCTTTGTTTTGCAGAAATTCATCAATATCATCATCATTTTGGAATACTTGCCAATAACTTTGATTGTCCAGGAAAGTCGGACGATGTTTCACATGAATTTCGAATTTGTCACTTGATTTCATTGGAATATTCAAATTACTTGCTGCCTTTGCAAGCGCATCTACAATAACATTCTGAATACTCGGGACACAATTCAAAGTATAGTCTGAAAACAATTTCAAGATATCAAGAACAACATTTCGGTAAGCCCGCATTCGAGGATGCTTAGCTTGTTATTCACCTTTCACTTGCTTAATTACCAACTCGGAGTTGCCATAGACTGCAATCCTCTTTGCATTCAACTTTCTAAGAATTTTCAGACCAGCAATCAAAGCTTCATATTCTGCCTCATTATTAGAACAATCAAAAGCTAATTTATAAGAGCAGACCCTTACATTACTCGATACCTTGTTTGGGGCGGAGAAAGGTCTGCGTACCCAAATACCAATTCCATCACCATCACTTCCTACTGCACCATCAAAATCCATGGTCCACAAACCATCTTCATCTTCTTACAAGTGCTGAAAATTTGTTTGCTCTATTATTTCTACTTGTTGTCCATCAAATTTTTGCTGCTGTCGGAAGGCTGATTGTTCAGTGGAACTCTCAAGTTCTTGTCTCTCTTTCTTCAAAACCTCTCTAAAATTCTCGGTGATTTTCGGAATGTCCTCTGCTTCATCTAACTGACTATTTACATCATTGAAACTATCTAAATACAAAACAAAATACTCTAAATTTGTATGTACATAATTAATTGGATGATTTACTGGTTTCTCCTTGCTGGTGATCATATACTTCATCTTTTGCTCCCGATATAATCTTCTCATCTGACCAAACACAAGAATAGTAGCATAGGAGAAATCAAGCTGCAATGTTCCCTTCAGTTTCGTACCCCAAGATCTGGAAAGAAGCATGCCAAATCTAGGAGGAATATCTGCCACAACCACATCCATCAAAACATTCTTAGTTGGAATCTGATCTAAGATAACCACCAGATCTTTGATGAGACCAATGCATCTTACTCTACTGGAATCGAAAGAATAAAGATCATGATATTTTCTAGTGATGTCCAATCCCAATTTCTCCATGATTGCTCTCGGCATGAGATTATGAGAAGCTCCGGAATCAAACATGGCATTATGCAAAACAAAATCGCGCAATCTAAGGCTGATATAAAAAGGAGGCACATCACTATCTGGAGACTCACCATCCAATGCTAGTCCAAATATCAACTCAATTTGATCATCTTCCACATTCACCATGTTAGATATTGGATCGAAATTCAGAATTTTAGACACCTGACCCTTATAACTGCTATTTTTCATCAATTCAGTCAAAGGAATGGAAAATTTTAACTTAGCTATTTCACTCTCTAAGTTAAAAACTGAAGCTTTTTCTACCTCTTTGACTGGAACATCCTTCTTTTCAGCTTTCTCCCTTGATACAATTGGCTGATTGGAACTTTCATTTGCTAATGGAGATTTTCTAGTAGTAGGATCAACTATCTCTTTTCCCTTCTTCTGTGCAATGGGTGCATCATTCTTTGGTGCTGAAACTTATTTTCTCTTTTGGATTGGGTTGATAGGCACATCTCTGTTTCTAAGTGAATATTGACACTGCTAGGTGGACAAATCATTCATATAACCTCTCTCATACTCATCTAACTCTTCTTCAAGAGCTGCCTCATTTGCCAAGATAAAATCCTCATCCTTTTGTACAGCTGAGTTTTCTACATACTCCTCATCTTCAGTAATAAAGGTTGGCATATCATCAGGTGTAAAGAAGTGATTCTCTTCCCCTATTACATTATCTTCATCATCTGATTCCGAACCAACAAAATTCTGCTGTAAAGGAGTCTTTACCTGCTGCTGTACTGCTGGTGGTTCTTGTGCTCGCTACTCTCGTTGTTTGATCCTGAATTGTGGTTGCTGCTGGCCACCGAAGTTAGGATTTATGATCTACAGTTCAGGCTTATCTAGTGTCAATCTTTCAATCATATTTTCCACCTTGTGAAGTACTTGATCTAAATTAGAAGCCTCTTCCTTTATTGCGACTTTCTTTTCCACTCTCAATCTAGCTCTCTTGTCGTTCAAATTAGCTTCAACACTCACTGCAATTTTCTGCATATCCTCCAAAGTGGCTGGATCTCTTTCTCGTAATTGATAGGCTATGTCCAGATCAAAACCATCCAGAAACTTAAGCAAAGCTGACCTCCTATATGGCCTTAAATCATCAGGAATTGCATTGTAAACCGCATTAAATCTAATACAATAATCTTGGACAGACTCACCAACGTTGCGCTTGATCTTGGTATATTCAGAAGTGATCTGAAGAGGATCTTTCTTTACTTCCCACCGATCCAAAAATTGTCTCTGAAGCTCAGCCAATGTAGCAATACTTCTAGGCTGCAAATCTCTGAACCATTTTCTCACTTCTCCTCCAAAAGTTTGCACAAATAATCTCATGGTCACATTCTCTGCATCAATTTCATGAAGGTCAAAGAAATCCACCATCTTATCAACATGATGCTGAGCAGGAACACTTTGAGGAGTGCCATCAAACAATGGAATCTTACTTTGATAATCAGCGGGCATATCATCCAAGTTCTGAGGCAACATAAGAGGTGCAAATCGGGCAGCCATTGCTCTTGGTGGACTTACAATTGGATTTGGAAATATGGGAGGAGTAGGAGCAATAGATGTATGAGGTGTGGATGGAGGTGAAACTACTGAATATTGTTGATCAAAAATAGATGGTTGCACGGGAATGGTAGGAATGAAAGGAGGCTCGGTATGAACCTATGAATCGGAAGTAACTGCTGATGGCCCAAGAGTTTCGGATGCAGATTCTATAAACTCGGGAATGTTTGTTGCCACAATAGAATTTTGAATATTCAAAATATAACTATCAATGGATCTATTAGCTTGTTCAATTTCAAGATACCTGATAAACTCTGAATTTATGACTGTAGAACCAATATCACTTTCAGACTTGGTCTCAAACAACGACAACTCAAATTGTTTGTCAAATTCAAGATCTTCAAGGAATTCAATCACAGTAGGACATGAATGAGATTTGAAAAGAGGAATCACAGGACTTTCTTGACGAAGAATTCTTGAAATCAGATTGGGATTTTCATACACTAGAGGTGGATCGGGATCTGGATTTGCTCTAGTATGTCTTCTGGAAGCCAGTGTGTTAAATTATTTTCAAAAATCAAAGGGACAAAACCAACTTGTTCAGCCTATCAAATTCTAGACTCATCACCCAAAAGTCCAGAACGATCTGATGTACTGGGGCAATTTACAATTCAAGTGTCACGTTTACAAACTAGACCGGAGATTGATTGTAGCAGCGTTTATCTACTTTCGCTAATGCAAAGCAAGAGCGTTTCGAAGGCTACCTGGCATAACTTCAGGCTCCGTCTGTAGCTTATAAAACAAATAACACTAACAAGAAAACCATTTTATTCCCCAGTATGGTCGCCACTATGTTATTTCCTAAATCTACCTCAGGCTGAAAGAAGGCAGAGTTCAGGGTAACATCAAACCACGCTCAGTCTGGTAGCTAGCCCTACCAGAACAGGAGAGGGCTCTGTCCGGGTCAATCTCAACAAAAATAATCAATAGAGCTTGAGATGACTTGAAATAAAATCTGATTTTAGGTTAGGTATATAGGTGAAAATATTTGATTTTGATTTTGGGGGTTTTGTTGGAAACAAAGGGAAAGACAGTTTTGGGTTCGGGGATGAGGTCTATTTTTTGCAGAGTTCTGAATGGGGCAAGGAAGGAAATTGTTTTGATTCTTTGGATTGAGTGAATGGATAGTTCAGACCGGTGAGGAGCTAAAGAGGGCAAGAGGTTTTCTAGAATCCTCTTCAAACAGATGAAAACATGGAAAATTAAACAAAACTGAAGGCAAAGCAAAGCAATCTAATGAATTCCACCTTTATAACTTTTTTGTTTAATTTAAGAAGAAAGGAGAAGGGAATTGATACACATAAAAATCAGTGAAATTACAATTACATAGAGAAAAACACCATCAAAGCACAGAGCCACATGGATCCCAAAGAGTGCTGCAAACCCTGGTCTATTCCTTTGCCAAAATTGCTGAGATGAAATGCACAATGAAGTGCCAAGCAATCCCAAGTGTCCAACCCTGAAAATGACTGAAGAAATACATGATATAGACAAGCCTAACTCATTCCCATGCCTCTAGGGGTCGATTTCATCATTCTAGGAGTTTTTTCAACCATATCTAAACTAGGAACTGGAAAATAGGCAATGAAACAACTTGCCTCTATATGATAGGAAACTGATTCATTCACTTACATTTCACCTTTTGGTGAATGAATCCACTAATATGAGTAAAAATGTGCCAAAATTACATCATGGTTATGAAATTACATCAAGGTACATCAAGATTTACATGAAAAAGTCAAACTAGCCAAAACTAGGTGAAATTCCGAGCTACTGAGTGAAAAATAGGCCAAATTTCCCTATGCGCCGCGCCTGAAATCTCTATGCGTAGCACAAGTTTGAGGCTGATTTTGAAAGCCTTCCCGAAGTCAAAATTGAGTGCAGGATAGCTCGTTGGAAAGCCCTACCTATCTACTTCCCAACCCAAGTGTAATTTCTGGATTTGGTTTCCATTTTCCTCTCCAAAAATCAAATCTCCCAACACTGCTTCCTGTGTGTGCAAAAAGTGGCAGAAAGGCCATTTTTAGGGTGTTTTTGACCCTTTAGGAAACCCAGAACTTGATGAAATCCTTATTTAATCCATATGCATGCATAAATTTTGATGAAAAATCTAGAAATGCAAAGTTTTCCTCCAGAAGAGCTGCCAATTATAAGCGCGCGCCAAGTGGCGCTACGCGTCGGGCAGGAAAATCTGTGTTTAGGCCCAAAAATTCAAAATTGACAAAATTTTTCCCAAATTTCTTGAAATTTGGGTTGAATGCCCACCATCAAGCACTATGTTGGGCCAAAGAGCTTCAGCCAAAATTTGGATTCTATCATGCCTTTTACGACGTTTTAGTGCCCTCCTTAGCCTTGCCTTCAGGATTTTGATCCTTGCTTTGCAAACATGATTTTGTGCCCAATAGTGATTCTTCATGTGCCTGAGCATGTTATTTTCCTTTTTTTCCTTCTCCAACAGCTTCTCAAGATTAATATTGACCCTCTCAAGCCAAGTATCCCTATCAGCCTCAATCTCATGCTCAATGGGTGTCATCTCGTCTTGGCTTCTTCGGGCAGCTTGCCAGTTTTCACGGATGTTTTGCAACTCCATGATTGTTTGCTGGTCTTCTAACTATTTGTTTCGCTGCTCCAAGTATTTTATGATCCATTGGGCTCTCTGTAACTTGTCGGTCAAGGTTTCAATCTCCGCCTTCTGCTCCTGAATGATCTCTTTCAACTTTGAGCTTGGAGAGCTCAAATCCTCATCAATCAATATGAAATCAGTATCCTGGCCTCCTGAAGGGACCTCATCCTACATGGGCCTCTTACATCTATCATGTACCTGTACCTGTGCTGCTGATGACGGCAACGAGACCCCTTCCACCCCGGGTGGAGATAGTACTCTTCGGGCTACTGCAAACAATACTCTGGTGCCTCTCTGATAAGTGACATATACTGGCACACCGATAGGCTCTATCTCGTGACCTTCAGGCTGATGTGAATGTTCACCTGGATCATGAACAACCTTCGGAGGAACTTGAGGAACTGTGAATAAATCACAGGAAATGAAATCCTCCCATTAAATGCCCTGCAATCCAAGCTGATGTACAACCACGATCTTGATGAGTGCATAGTGATAAATACTGTTGTACTGCTGCTCCGGAGTTTTCTTTTGCACAAGCATGGTCTTCCTCTCGATATTCCAACACATGAAATAAGGAATTTTCATCATCCTCACTCTAGTGAAATGCATCAATAATCTGATGTGGTAAGCATAGAGGCGTGAGAACCGACCCTCACAACTGAAGTATATAATAATGAGTTTCATCAGAGGCGCATAGGATTCATTTAGGAACCGGAATGGGAACACTCTGTTGAGCTGCCTCACATAGCTAGGCCTGATGTATGGTTCATAATGCACTCTGTCCACCTGTTGTCTTTTGTTCCACTGTTCACCCACATTCAGTATTCTTGTTGCTTGAGAGATGGTTTCCGGTGTCAAAGTGAATTTTACACCAGCAAGAGTTACCTAACCATCATGCAAATGAAATACAAACAAATGAGCCAACTCCTGATGATGATGAATCCTAGCAATCATCTCACAATATTGATAGCATGACTGCTCTCGAAAACATGCCATGGCAAGTAGGCAAGCCTGCAATTGAGTCAATGAGGTGGGCTCTTCTCTCACATGTTTGCCACCTTTACGAGGCCTTCTCAGTGCATGTAGCTCAGTGGTAGAATCACTATCTCTGTCATAGGATGTATCAGTGTCTGTCTCCATGATGTTTCAAGGTTAATGCAAGGTGTGTGTTGGCTTGAATGAGATGAGGAATGAGAATTTGGTTGTTTTTTGTTTTAATTCCAAATAAGTGTCAAAGGGGAGGGACTGTGGGAGATATAGGACAGTGGGAACAATGGGTTTAATCAAGTGATATTTTTCCCTTTGAAAATCTGACAAAATTAGGGACAAGGGACAGTCACTGAATTTTTGGGAAACTTGGGGTTTTGGGAATTTTTTACAAATGAAATGGGAAAGGGAAAATAATGGGAAATGATTTGGGATAGGGAAATGGGAAAGGAAATGATATGAGTGGTTTGGGATATAAGGGAATAGGGGACAAACAGTGATTATAGGATTACAGTGAGGGGGAGGAACAACGAAGAGGGGAATGAAATATTTGGCACCAAAATTACTTTTTAAAACACCAATTCAAAACCCTAAGGAGCAGTTTTAAACAAGACGATAGGGTTTATGGTTTTGACATTCAAACTCTTATATTCCTTCTTTAAAACAACACCAAACACTAATCAATGGCAATTTCAAGATGACTTGAACTTACTTGGAGTAGAGGAGACCGTTTCGTTTTGAAATTTGAGGGAAAAGGCAACAAATTTTGTTTTTCGGGCCAATGCACGGCGCACATAACCCAATACGCCGTGCTCTATGTGTGCACCGCGCCCGTTCAAAACAGCATTGTGGTGAGCGGCCTTGTGCGCCGCGACCAACTCTTCTCCACAGTTTTGGCCTTCAAACACTTTTTTGCTTCCTCCACGATTTGTCTTTTCTCTTTGATGACTCTTGCGTGCAAATGAAGTTTGGAATTTGGAAAGATCTTATATATATTTAAAAAAATTTGATTTTTCCTTTAACAAACCCACTTTCTAATGTTGCAGACTTTGGCACTTTTCACATAACTCTGTTTTTGTTTCCTTATTGATTTTTTAGCTGAATGATGAATTTATTTTCTGTTCTTTGCAGGGATAGCTGGCATGGGATTTTGGCAAAGGCGACCAAGGCTGCACCTGAAGAAATTCACAACTAAAAGACTTTGAAAATTACAATACATTTATTACAAAGGATGAAATTGACGATTTTTCTTCAAAACATAGTTTTGAAGAAGAATCATTATCAAGCATTATGATGATGAAATTTTTGCAATGAAAACTTATTTCAAACCTCCCTCATGTGCCTGCTGACATTATTAGCCATTTTTGAAGACTAAATTAACGAAACCCTAGACCTAATGAAATTAAAACCCTAAAATGACTCTTTGTTTGACCAAGAGACCAAACATGACGGTAAATGATATTAAAATGATTTCGATGAACAGACACGGACCTGCAGGTACATGACATGAGGGTTATGAGAGAAAAGACCCTTCTGTCAGATGATCCATGCTCCTAATGGAATGCAGCTGACTGAACTGAATGAGACACCTAAAATGAAATGCAAAAAGAGAAATTTTGATCTCTGACGGAGGGATGAAGATACCGACTCTAACACATAGGAAATGTCATGTGATGGCCAAACTCTCTTAAGGACTTCAAAGATGAACATGCCTTCTTTTGCTGTAAAATATCATTGGTACACAAGGCATGAGACAAGAAAATATGAGCCTTTGGGTAGTAACCATACTCACCCAAGAGCAGCCAGCGCATCCATCCCTTCTTCTTCATTACATGAGTGTTTTTCAAGGCATGAATCAAAGAAATAACATCCTTTGGGTAGTTACCAAACTCACCCAAGAGAAACCAACGTAACCAAGCTTCTTGTTGGATTATGTCATATATTTGCAAGTGGTCTTGAAACTCCTTGCTTATCATCCTCACCCACTCATCCCAATGTGGATAATCAATGATGTTCTGCATAAACATGGTATCCTCCCTTTGTAGAATACCATCCTCCTTAGACTGATGAAGAACATTGCACTCCATGAAATGTTGAAGTGCACCTCCAATGAGATCTCTTAACAAGACCACCTTCTCATCCATGGCCTTCTAAACCCAATGAGGTTCTGGATCTGCTGCAGGTATAAGTCTCTCTTTGAGCTAATAGATGCTCATTGAGAAAGTGTCATCAATAAAGGAGAAAAGATTTATCATCTCAATATGTCTACCATTTATCATCTTAACCTCCATTTCTTTATGTGTGAAGCTATCTTCAGAATGCTCCAAGAATAATGGGGATCCTTCATTATGATTGCTACTAAGTGACAGCGCTATAGATCTACATGGTAATACATATTTTGTCTCAAATCAATGCGCAATATTGATCTCATAACCAGTCATTGTACATAGGATCATGCTCATCCCATTTTATGAAATGATACACTTCAACTCAAAGGGTTGAACGTAGTCCATCAATGACAAACTGGGATAGCTTTCCATCTCCTCCTTGATCATATCACGGGTCCTCTACATTGTGATATGTTGCTGCTTCAAATCAGCATTTCGTTCTAACCCTTGGTTATGCATTGGCCCTAATGGCATGTCCTCTTAAGTTTCGATAAGATCTACTAAAACAATATGTGATGAAAGTTCATGCATACCTTGGATCAACTGATGTGTGGGAACCTCTTGCCAGAACACAAGATTTCCTCCAACCAGGAAAATGGTGTCTCCAACTGCTGGTAAGAGAGATGGTCGTTCTTCTACCAATGTACCAACATTGGAATCTTCCTCCTCTTCCCCATGCATCTCCTAAATCATGCATGGGACTCTATGTGTTAAGATCTCAAGACTATCTTGCACAGTTGCGAGGGTCTCTTCTCCGATGTAAGTACTTCTACAGCTGATGGTGAATGTAGTGACTCATTATCCAAAGTGAAAATATTAACATCCTCCTTTGTCTCCATAGGAAATTTATCTTTGTGGCATATATTTTTTTTCTTCACATGAAACTTCTTCCTCAACTTGTGAAATGAATCTTATTTTGTCATCTTTGCATGCTCCATGTGACCAAACCACCAATCATTGGCTACACCTAAAATATGAAGTGTTGCAATTTGGACAGCCTCTTTTTCAACCACGAGATTTAGCATGAAAAATGTATCTAACTCTTTCCTCCAGGCCTTAACAGTGCTTGAGGAAGATCCATCAAATGTAGGCAAATGAAATCTATTGTGCCTCTTTCTTCTATTGCTATTATAGGATCTTCTTTCTTCTTTGAGTTCAAAGAATTCTTGGAGAGTTAGACTCTCTTTGAAGGCTCTAGACTGTGCTTTGTAATATTCAAGATATATACTGAGATTCTCATGAGTCTCAGGTTTTCTTCTTTATTCATTTCTATACCTCTCACCTTCTTGAAATAAAGTGGGCATAGTAGATCTATGAGGAGATCTATGATTCTCTGGTCTTATTTTCTACTGATAGGAAGTGCTTGGACCTTCCTCACCAAATATTCTTCTTGGATCCAAAATTTGCCTTCCCTTCTTCATTTTACTGACCTCCTTGGAGAGATATTTCTTGGATCTAAAGAGAGGAATGGAAAAACTATCCTCCTTCATGATAGATCTCATCTATTGTAATATTCCCAAATGGGAAAAGCAACAATATAGCTCATAAAATGAAATAAGCAGCAAGTATTTAACACATGAAATCATGATACCAATTTAAATCCATGTTATTGATCATATATTCAGCAAATAAGTACAAACTAATGAGGCACTAATCATAGAATGTGATCACACAAGCCTCCAATACAAAAACACTCTCAAAGTGAGATGTTGTTGCAATAAAAAATGTTGGAGAACTGATACGGCGCAATCATATTAGATATAACTACATCTGGATATGATACAATGATGTAAAAATACTAATATAGGCCCCAATAGAATCTAAACATACAGATCCGGGCACTAGATCAGCTTTCCAAGACAACCCAAGAGGGTTTCCGAAAAATGCATACAATGTGCCAATGTAAGCTGCAGCCCTAGGCTGAAGATATGTTGCAACAACTAAAATGAGAATATATGGTTGAAGATAATGTAGAGAAATACATATCTTCTCCAATAGATCCTCCGGATGAAAGAATGGCTCCTCCACTGAAGAGATCACCTCTCAAAACAACCACTGCAACTACCCCTGCAACTCCTCCCTAAAATAATGCAGATCTGGACTGAAACTGCATTGCAGGTGATAAATACTCCTTAGCCTACTACTAAATGTGTCAATAAATCTCAAGGGGCTTCTTTATAGGCCTCCCAATGGATGGAAACCTTCCTCCACTTCAAAACTAGCTCTGAAGACACCCGATCTAATTCTCCACTGCTGCACCCTGCAACACAACACAATATCCTGCAAAAACCACGTTGATGAAGAAAGTTGTAGCTTGGTCTAAAAGCCTGATTGTGGAAATGAAATGAAATGCTCTTCCAAGAGGCCTCTCAAGGAAATAGGTTGGATTCCCACTTGGGAACACCCGGTTCTAAACAGCATAACAATCTCAACTAAACAACTGAAGAATGCAAGAAGTCTAAACAGGCCACATACAAAATAATAATCCAAAACATAACCCCATATGGATGCCATCCTCTTCCTTATATAGATTATGAGCTTCCCTTCCCTTGGCCCCACTCAATTAGGTCATTTCCTCCATGCAATCCATCTCCCTCCAAAACTACATTATTCCTCATTTAATGTCCACTCCTTCATAACAGCGTTGTTGACTTGGTTAAAGTTGACCTATTCTGCATGATCCAACCCCTGTTCATACTCAAAGGTGATTTATTTAGCTGCTTAGATGGTCTCCTTTCACACTTGAAGTTTTTTTATTGCTGCTAAGGAGATACATGGGCCTCCCCACCCAATTATTCATCTACCTAGTGATAAAATGATCTATAATATTCCATTTAGGTAAAAGCTAAATTTTAGAAATATTACAGTCCTCCCCTTCAAAATATTGCTTGTCCTCGGGAAACTGTAAAGGTGGAGAAAAATTCCTCCCCTCATCCTCTTGTGGCCTTCTCATCAGTAGTCCCCAGCACTGCTCAAAATAATCTGCAATAAATCTTCCCCCCCAATGGTTCCTCCCAAGTATGCAAAACCAAATGGCTCACATCATGAGAAACTGGAAGGTTTAAATGGAAACCCTATTTTTGTCCAATGGCCTCCTTAAGGTATGATTGATGACAAACATAGGGGTCTCATTCCAAATGATAGACTCCCATACCCATGCTATCATCCAAATGAAATGAGCCATTCTAGGTAGCTCATCAAAGAAATCCTCAACCCCCGGTTCATGCAATGTATTGGGGTTGTATGGAGAGATCATATTTTTCCACCCATGTTGTTTCTCTCTCCATTTATGATATATATGGGGTTTCTACTGATCTTGGGCCAAAATATTATGGTCTCCAAGAATGTCCCAAGTTACCCCACCAATCAAAACATCCATGAAGTACCTCTCCCAAGAACTCAAGTTCTCCAAATGCCTCCTCCCACATGAAGACAGGAGATGTAGTGTGGGAATCATGGTTTTCCCATTATTTCTCTTGAAACGTGCAACATATGAAGTTTGGAGAATCATACTTCCAATGGGCACCTCTAACTCTTGTGCCATCCTCCCAAAAAAGCTTCCCATAAGAACAAGAACATCATCAATATATGGAAGCAAAAGCAAATAAAAACAAGTTGCCATATTACAGCCGGGAGGTGGATCATAGTCCCACTTTTGGAACCAGCACAATGAATCTCCTGCCTGCCTCAGAACAAAGTATAACAAGTGTCTTTTCAACCACTTGTTTTCTGCCACAATCATCCTACAAGATGAGATCATAGAAGTAAATTTTGGTGCCAATTTTGCACACCAAGAATCATGTGGCCTCTCCGAGAAACCATCAATATAATGGACAACATCAACGCTAAAAATGGCCTCAAGTAAATCACAATACAATATACAAGAAGGAATGATCCTCCTTGGTACAATATGTTTCTCACAAAAGGTAAAGGAGTGCAAATCATAATGCATAAATGTACATCCTCTACTATGTACCTTGGTCATTGAGCTGAAATGGCTCAACTGAAAGTTCTCCCTCACTATCAATGAGTAGGGAAGTGGTTGTGAAATCCTATCCATCATCATCTGGGCTATGCATCTCTCCATATGTTGATATACATCCTACTGGATGCCCTCCCAAGTGAACTCCTCCATCAAGGAATGATATGCATCAAAGTGCATAGAGAGAAAGTCCACATTTGTTTCATGTAGCAGTTTCTCCTTGAGATCAGAAGCTCTAGTCAAGAAGACTCTTCCATAAGAATAGATGACCCCATCATCCACCATGTATCTATCATCTCCCTCTGGATCATCAAGAATCATGCAAGCACCAAGATCCTTGGAGTACTCTACCAAAAGTTGAGACCTCCAATATGGATCAATCCTCCTAAGAGACAGCGCTGAAGATCTGAAATGTGAAGCTCCCCACATGATTTTGTCTTTTCTCATGACATCCCTCATGCCAAATTCATCCTCCAAAGTGCTTCCATGCCCATCATGCAGCTTCTCATGCTCAAGTAGAGGTGGTGGCCTTTGGAAATTGACCTCCCATGAGAAGCTACCATCCAAAAAGAACCTCTTGATCTTGGCCAATGTAAGCATGAGTGGCCTCCATCTACTCCAATATATGGAGGATTCCTTCCTCAAGGGAAGTACCCTCTGTTTCTCCAAATCTATGGAGTAGCTTCCTTGCACCATGGTGGTGCCATCCTCCATCACTGCAGCAATTTCTATTAGCGCAGAATATGTAGTGAGAGTGGGTAATGCTGAAAATGGGAGGATGTCTCCCTCCTCCTTGAGTCTACCCAAGACTCTCAGTGTTGTGTCAAGTCCTCCCAAGGTCCTCACCACTCTGGAATCAATGAGTGGTGCAACCAATTGTGAAGCATCTCTCATCATCCCCTGATCTAGTGGTCTCCCAGGTGGAATGCCTCCATGCAATGAGACATCAATATCAAGGGTAGACTGCATATATGAATGGAAAACTTTGTCCTTGCCCTCACTGCACAAATCAGTCTACCTCTTCTGTGCATCAACCTTCTAAAATAGATAGGGGTGTATGCTCCTCATCATATGATGCTGGCCATCCTCCCTACCTTCTCCTTTCACCCACAAGGTTCCACAATATATCAATAATGGCACATGTTGTTCATGGATTGTGCCTCGATCTCCACATATGAGATCCTTTGGAACTCCTTATGAGCATACAAGAATTCCTCTTGTTGGAGAAAGTGCTCCATCTTCCTCTGCATGAGGTGCTAGATATGCTCTGGATATGACAGCGTTGTTGCCTCCAACCTTCTCTTCCTCTTCAATATGAATGGGAAACTTTTCAATAAGAGGATCCTCTTTTGAAAAAGGGATCTCCATGCCCTCTTTTCTAGGAGTATGAGATATAGATCTTGCCTCTAGAAAGGTATTATGAAAGATGTTAGTCTGTTCAATATTTTTCTGAAGTGGAGTTGGGTTTATAGATCCTTCCAAACCATGCAAAGGTTTTTTTTTTTTTTTTTTAGCTCCACCAAAGGTGTTTCAGCATGTTTTTCATCAAACCTTTCCACTATTCTCCTATTTAACTTTGCATAAGTAGATGTATTTTCATTTTTTAACGAAAAGGATTCAAACATCCACCAAGCATAGGCCTTACCTTCAAAATGCAGCACTGCAAATTTGATGGCTTCATTCTCTGAAACTTGGTGTTGCTACAAATAGGTGTCTAGCTCCTCCACCCAAGCTCTAGCTGAACATTTAGGTGAACCATAAAAAGTAGATATAAATAATCTACCCGCATCATGTTGCTTGCTCCTTGTGACTCTTTCCTCCTTGATCTTGCAAAACCCTTGGAAGTTAAGGTGATCTTTGAACCTCTTAGATTGAGATTCATACTCTTGAAAATAATCACCAAGAGTCTCCTTCTTTGGCACATATTTTTCCTCTCTTATAGTAAATATGGGCATAATACTACGCTATGGATCATATGCTGTGGCTGCATGCTCACACCCATCATGTATAAATCTAGGGCTTGCTTCATACTCAAACCCCTTTGTATATTCCCTACACATCTCCCTTCTCATCTTCTTGATATCTCCCTTGATGCTCTGCATAGTTTGAGAAAGAAGCTTTGAGATCTCCTCTTCATCTCTTCCTCCAAATAATGGATTCATGTCTTTGTTTTTTCTGTACATCTCCTCTTCTTCTGAGAATCTTCTCCTTATGGTAACATATTGGCTGAATGCACTGGCTAAGCCAAGTTTATGCTCTGATACCACTGTAATATTCCCAAATGGGAAAAGCAGCAATATAGCTCATAAAATGAAAGAAGCAGCAAGTATTTAACACATGAAATCATGAGACCAATGTAAATCCTTGTTATTGATCATATATGCAGCAAATAAGTACAAAACAATGAGGCATCAATCACAGAATGTGATCACACAAGCCTCCAATACATAAACACTCTCAAAGTGAGATGTTGCTGCAATACAAAATATCAGAGAACTGCTACAGCACAGTCATATTAGATATAACTACAGCTAGAGATGATACAATGATGTAAAAATACTGATATAGGCCCCAATATAATCTAAACATACAGATCCAGGCACTATATTATCTTTCCAAGTCAACCCAAGAGGGTTTCCAGAAAATGCACACAATGTGCCAATGTAAGTTGCAATCTTAGGGCTGAAGATATGCTGCAACAACTGAAATGAGAAGATATGGTAGAATTTGATGTAGAGAACTACATATCTTCTCCAATAGATCCTCTGGATGAAATAATGGATCCTCCACTGAAGAGATCACCTCTCAAAACAACCACTGCAACTACCCCTGCAACTCCTCCCTAAAATAACGCAGATCTGGACTAAAACTGTGTTGTAGGGGATAAATGCTCCTTAACTTGCTGCTAAATGTGTCAATAAATCTCAAGGGGCTTCTTTACAGGCCTCCCAATGGATGGAAACCTTCCTCCACTGCAAAACTAGCTCTGAAGACACCCAATCTAATTCTCCACTGCTGCACCCTGTAACACAGCACAATATCCTATAGAAATTGCGTTGATGAAGAAAGTTGTAGCTTGGTCTAAAAACCTGATTGTGGAAATGAAATGAAATTCTCTTCCAATATGCCTCTCAAGGAAAGAGGTGGGATTCCTGCTCGGGAACGCCCAGTGCTAAACAGTACAACAATATCAACTAAACAACTGAAGAATGCAAGAAGTCTAAACAGACCACATACAAAATAATAATCCAAAACATAACCCCATATATCTGCCATCCTATTCCCTATATAGATTACGAGCTTCCTTTCCCTTGGCCCCACTCAATTAGGTCATTTCCTCCATGCAATCCATCTCCCTCCAAAACTGTGTTATTCCTCATTTAATGTCCACTCCTTCATAACAGCGTTGTTGACTTGGTCAAAGTTGACCTGTTCAACATGATCCAACCCCTGTTCATACTCAAAGGTGCTTTATTTAGCTACTTATAAGGTCTCCTTTCACACTTGAAGTGTTTTTATTGCTGCAAAGGACATATATGGGCCTCCCCACCCATTTATTCACCTACCTAGTGATAAAGTGATCTATAATATTTCATTTAGCTAAAAGCAAAATTTTAGGAATATTACATCTATCTGCTTCTTCTTTTGATGCAAAATATGAAGTGTCCACAAGATGACCTAGAGATCATGCTCTGATACCACTATAATATCCCAAAAGGGAGAGTGCAGTAATACTGAAACTGTAATATTCCCAAATGGGAAAGGTAGCAATATAATGCAGAATGATAGAAAAATAACGCAGATCATCATTTATACTATAAGAGGACAATATGGAGACCTTTCATTTGTTATTACAACAACAAAACATGCGTAATAAATGGCCCATAAGATGTATAACAAGAAAATCAAGTCTCCAATTAAGAAAATCCCTCAATATGAGGTGTTGCAACCATATATAAAAGATGGAAAAACCTTACAGCATTATTTTATTGCCTCATCAACAGTAGTAGATTATACATCAGAGTAGTGTTTGCAAAACACCAAGTACAAGTTGTACATCTGAGATCTAATACTACAGGTCTACTAAAAATTACAGATCTGGAAAGTGTGGTTGAACTGATATGAGCAATAGAATAGCCTCCTCCAATAGATCTCCAAAGTGAATGGCATATCCCCAACACTTAGAAAATCATCTCTCGAAATGGTGTGTTGAACTACTATACAACTGCACATACATAAATAACGCAGATCTGGAATTATACTGCGTTGTAGGGATCAAAATAAGGTTGGCCTCATGCCAAGATCTGAAAATTATGCTCAAGCCCTGCAATACTGTCCTCCAAATGAAGTGGAAAGCTCCTCCACTGAAAAGGAGCACTGAAATGGCCTAGATCTAAAAGATCTAGTCTCCACTTACTGCAACTTGCAAAAAAAAACAACAGGGTTTGCGCTGTAGTTGAAAGAGGAAGCTTGGCCCTAAGCCAGATATTGGAAAATTCAATACAAACTCTACCAAGAGCTACTCAATGGGAAGAGGTGGGATTCTCGATCAGGAACACCCAATGCTAAACAACGCTCAATCTCAACTAAACAACAAGAGAAAGATATATGTCTAAACAGACCATATATTCAGAAAATATGATAAACATCAACAACCTCCATATGGCTGCCATCCTCTTACTTAAATACAATATGAGCTTGCAAACCCTAAGCCTCATCCAAAAAGATCACTACATTCACACAGAGCATCTCCATCTAAAACTGTGTTGTCCCTCATTGATGACCACTCCTCCATGACAGCGTTGTTGATTTGGTCAAGGTTGACCCAGTCAAAGTGATCCAACCCCTTTCACACCAAGGGTGCTTTAATTAAGCTACCAATATTTGTCTCTTTCACATTTGGAAATTTTTTATTCATTATTAAGGAGAATTATGGACCTCCTTTTCCCTCTTATTCTTTAAACAAGTAATAAAACAAAATTGAATATTCCAATTAGTTCATGGCTAATTTAGGAATATTACAGAAACACAATATAAGAACCGCAACTAGGTAAAAAATAAATCTAAAGACAACATCAGAATATATAGAGAAGTTGAGCCATTTTATTATATGGAGAGGATTCAGTTACACAATGTACAAAAGATGAGTAGATCTAGCCCAAGAGATGGCCTAGAATCATCCTGCAATGATGCTACAACTAGCACTGCGTAACTGGTGAGCTTACAAGAAGTAATACTGTGTTGTCCCTTCTACTACTAATATACATGAAACTACTACAAAAGGAAATGTAGATCTAGGGAGCTCAGGAGCTCTAATTATGCCAAGATTCAAGATCTGGCCAATGTGATGGGAACCCAAGATAACCTAGAAAATATTTTCCAGATCTACAACGTTGGAAAATCACCCTCCTAGGGTTTGATCCTTTGACTTCTAGGTTATATGGATCTGAAGCTAGATCTGATCCAAAGATGGCTGCAATATGTTCTACAAACATATTTGAGCTTTGAGGGTTGATCCCTCCTTCATATCTACAAGCTAGGAGCTTGAGATCTTGTCTCCTCTTCCTCCTCCTTCAGATTGCAGCAAATAAATATGCATCTGCTATAGAAACTGCGTTGTATAAGAGAGAAAGGCTCTATTACTGCTGAATATGCTACAATAACCTCCAGGCTGATGGAAATATGGATGGAAAGATGAGGGGATGATCCCTCACAGGATTACTAGCTGAAATACTAGTAACTTCCTTCCTCCTTTGGATCTACACTGATGGATTGTGAAATCCTTGATGGGACTGCTACTGATAGGAGGTTAATAATGTTTGGCCTGATGCCATATCTAAAATGAAGCCCTGGGAATGTTGATATTCAAGCCCAAGGTGATAGGAATAATCCTACACCGATTTTCTAGCTGAAATACTGAATACAACCTCCACCTCCAAGCTGAACTTCAGAAATTGCGTAATTCCTGAGGGTAGATGTTCTGCAGATGATGGGAAAGATATGTGGCACCAATGCCTGATGTAGAATGAATTACAACCCTCTTCCTTAGATATCACTCAAAGATAGAGGAGGGATTCCCAACCAGCAACACCCTGTGTTAAACAGCACTTGCAATCTTAGCTAAACAGCCAAAGAAAACATGGAATGTCACTTAACAATTCCAAAACTAAACAGACGTCAAAATATATATTCAATAGCATGCCTTAATTGTTGCCTTCATCTTCTTTATATAGTTTATGAGCCTTCCCATGCCTTGGCCCAACTCTAAACTGCGCTGTGTATGTGGACATAATCCTCCATGTTTGATTGTGATGTCTCTCCAAGTCCTCCATCATGTCTAGATGCAATGTACACCCTCTCCATCATGTGTGCATTAATTGCACCACTTCCTCCATCACTTCATCATGAATGCTCTATGATCTTTCATTAGATGCCTTCCATGATCTCAGTTTTACTACTTCAACCTCCATGATCTATCTCATTAATGAGACATGATCTCCCATCCATTCACATTAGTAGTTGCTCCACTATCTCCTTTATGTACATCTAGGATTAATTAATCCACATTCACACACAAAAAGTGGATATTTATTCATCTTGAGGATTATGGGTCCCTCCACCCTTTTATTTACTTAATTCATTAAGAAAATTAAGAACTCTAATATTCCAAATATCATGTGCAAATTTGGGAATCTTACATTGTTCTTGAAAACTCTCACCGCATAGATTTCAAAATATGTGGTGCAGCAAAGGCCCATATCTGAAGAGGACGCCATTAGTAAGGCCCAACAGCTCAAGTTGATCTATATGCATGTTAGGGTCCCGTGATTTAGCAGATTGATAGACTAAATGCACAGGGTAACATGAAACTAGTCTTTGGAGTCCTAGGACCTAGCCTTCCTGGACTCAGAGAGGGCTCTCTCTATTATATGCAAAGGATGTGAACTTTTTTTCTTTAGATGGTTGATTTTAGGCTAGCTGTGAAGTTTAGGGTTTTGTTTGTTTGGCTAGGTTGGGTAAAATGATCAAGTGGAATAGGTGGAATGAGATGTCATCAAATTATTGGCCTATGGATTCTATGAAATTCATGGATATCTCAACAATGAATCAGAGTGCATCACAGGGCAAAGCTAGTGTAGTCAATGGATCTTTTAAGGTTATGTGTGAAGTGAAATGGACATTAAGTTGGGGAAACAAGGAAGGGAAAAGGGCAATTAATAATCCTTTGTCATATACCCGTAAACAATAAGGTCTCAAATACTGATAAGCAAAAGATAATAATCATGAGATAGGGAAAACCATTTACTCAATGACAATACTTTAAACAAATAGACATCCAAGATGAACAATTTAGTGAAACACAAAAAGCAAGAAATCCTATCTAACTTTGGTGATTTCACCTAGAAATTTTGAAAACATATAATATAAAAAATAACATTAAACAATGAAGAGGGAACTCCTAGACATAATTAATCAAGCTATAAAGAAATTTGAGGCAAACTGATAAGCATGGGAAAATGGCAAGATCAGAACAAGACCTCTTTGGCTTAACCTAACAAGTAATACTTTCAAAGATAGATTTCAAAACAAAGTTTAGATAGCATCAAATAAGGAAGGATTGCCATAAAACTTATTTGGAAACTAGAATATTAATCCATTGATGAAATAAACAAGCATAAAGAGGCCTAAGGAGCAACTAAGAATTCCTTAAACACACCCAGCAGAGGAAAACATAAAGACAATAGCAAACATGAGGACTAAGGTGCTTGAAACAACATTTCTTAGCCTGTACTTTTCTGATCTACTGCAACATAGAAATATGGACATAATGATAAACAAGAAAACATTAAAAAATTAGAGACACATCACCATTCACCAAACTCAGGGATCCTACAAGCAAGCTTTCATCATCATCAATCAAAGCATATCATTCACAACCTCCATAACACCAGATTGTTCTTCAACCTCAAAGAACCATGTATTACTCTCAAAACTCATAAAAAGCCAAAATTTACAATGAATCCTCAATGTATTTTTAACAAGCAATGAGGAGAAAAGCCTAATAGAGTATCTATAAGCCTATTGGCTAATCAGAAATGTCACTATTGTCCTTGAGACCTTGCAAGGCCCAAGGCACAAAATATCTAAAACAAAATATCTTTTTGGACATTTTTAGCAAATAAAATGATATTTGAGGTCTGACAAGCCTCCTAAAACTTTCCAAGCATACATTTTTTACTTTCCTTCTACTAAGGGCGCAGCACTGTGTTTTAGGAGGAATTTACATGCCAAGGGCATAGCAACAGTGTTTTAAAATCCTTACCGATGTCCAAAAAGGCTCCGTGATGGTTTGGTGGAAAGCCCTTGAAGTCTACTTTCCAGATATACACTTTTTTCTCTGATTTGACCTCTATAACCTATTCAAAAACCACAAATTCCAAGGCTGGTAAAGACACAACACAAGTTCTGAAAAACAAGCAGAATAGTGAAAATTTGGGTGTTTTTACCCTTTTGGAGGAACAAAACAACTCCAATTGATCTGAAACTTTGTGAGAATGCTATTATTATGATGAGGATTCCAAAACTGTAAGCCTTTCCTCCTAAAGATGCTCTGAAAAAGAGCGTAGCACCATGTGTGCTACCCCTTGGCCTCAAAATTAGCAAAAAACAAAAACTCGTCAAAATGATCCCAAATTTGGTGGATGAGTGCCTCATGGGTTTTGGAAGACCTGTAGAGAATCTTGTGCTCCAAGCCTAGATTTTCCCTATTCTTCTTTTAGTGCGTGAATTTCATTGAGGGCTTCCTTCAGTTTGGTACAAGCAAGTTTGTTTTTCATTGCATAATGCTTGGTCATCTTTTTATGAAGAGCAACGACCCTCTTTATCTTCTTAAAGTACTTGTGTTCATTCTTGTAATACTAAATGATATGTTGTTCCATCTCAAAATCCTTCTCCCACTCCCTGATTTGTGCATCTTTTCTTTGGAGAAGTAGTCTAGTGGCCACCTCCTCATCTTCATTATCACTGTCTAGGTCAATGAATTGTGGCTTTTGAGTAGTTTTCCTACCTCCTTTACCTTTCTTATATTTTTTCATCTTTTCTTTGCCCTTGTTAAGCCTTTGAGTTGAGGAGGATGGCATGGTCCCTTGCCCTTTGGAGGCAGCAAACACATGCCTCTTCCCTCTTTGATGTGAGAGAGGAAAAGGCTTGATAAGTTTCATTTGAATATCTTCTTCATGATTGACCTTAAGGTTGCTTTTCTTTTCATCAATCATCCCTGTATTTGTGTCCTCTTCATTTTGTTCTTGACTGCCTTCTTGAGAGGCACTTTCATTTTCCCCCATGCTATCATCACTACCATGATCTTCATCATTGTCATCCTATTCCATATCTTCTACATTGTTATCCTCTATGTTTGCAACATTATCATTCTCTATGTTGTCACTATTAGAGGTGTTTTTATCAGTGTCTTCATCACTGTCTCGTGCATTTTCATCTTCATGGCTAGCCTTTATGTCACTATTCCCTTCACCATTACACTGTTCATTGCCTTTTGTTGGGCAGTGAAAAAGGTATGAAATTATTATGTATCTTCTCATTTTTTTACTATTGTCATACTCCTTTTTACCTTGGGAAGGTAATTTATTATAATAATTATGATTGGAAAGGTTTATGTTTATTGTAAAAAGATGACTAAAGGTTGCTTTTTGTTGATAAAATAGGAATTAGACGAAGTGAACAGCTATACCAAAGGCGAGGCTGAGATCAATGTAACTACTGCTCCATCAACGTTGAACCACATCCAGCCAAAGGCAAGGAGATCCAAACGAATTACCAAGAAAAGGCAGGGGACAGCTCGGCCTCGGTCAAAGTAAACAAGATTATAACTAAATGAAGGGGAGTGAATCCCTCAGGATCCTTCGATCCTCAGGGATCGTTGTTCAAACTCATCTTATTCCTCGTCTTGTCCGTCAGGATTTGATATATAAAGCAATGTCCTTTAGTGATGAAGGAGTCAGTCAATTGGTCGAAAATCCTTATATTCAAACGTTTCCTTTGTAATGTTTTATTGACTCTCGGCTTTGAGAGAATAGTCTCTATAATACTTTATGTTCGATTAATATTAAACATGCATTTCATTTCATCTCTTAAATTTTGAAGTAGCCCACCAGTATTTCACTGGCGCTAAGGGCCCGGCTCCAGTGGAATTACTTCAGAGTACACTCTTGAAATAAAAATTCACTCCCGGATTGATGATTAATGTAGGCTAATTAGGTGTTCAAAATATACCTTTTTATGACACAACATTTTGGCGTCGTTGCCAGGGAGAGTGTATGCCATTTCAAAGGAGTAATCCACAGCTTCTGCTTGCGAAGAATTGGGTATTAAAGACGAAAGGTAAGAACCTGCGCACTGGGCAAGAAACACACTTGCTCGTAGCCCGCTTCACAACAGAAGTAGGTAAGCTTCTTTCTTTAGGTAGGAATGAAGGTTTGTTTTCTTGAATGAATAGACCAACTAAGAAAAACAAAATTCCTCCTAAAATTGAAAAACCTAAGGGACCGGTGACCCTTGGGCGGAAAACTTTTATTGATGAAATCCTTAAAAATAACTGAATCTCAGCCATCAGTAGGATTTAGAAAAGTTATCTCTAGACAGCCTACTAGTTCCCTTCAGGCTACAGAATCACCATCTGAAGCCTTTGCTGAGATACACAATCAAACAGAGGGAATTGAGCAAGATTCCAAAGAAATTGAGAATCCTTGCATAAGTTCCCCTCAAGAAGGGAACTCTAGCAATATCCGAGAAGGAGAAGGGGAAACAGGAGAAACCGGAGACCCAAAATCTCCTATTGAAATAGCCCAAACAATAAACAGTCCAGATAAGGGAATTGTTGTTAAAATTATTCAAAACCAAGGTCCCGAATCATCTCAAATAGACGGAAAACAAGGAATACTCATTATTTCAGACAAGGGGAGTGCTGTCAAAACCATTCCTGTCCCTGCTAGTCAACCTAGAAATTCCTTGGAGATCCCAGAAGGATATTGGCACATTTTTGACCAAATGGCTCAGAACCAAAATCAGAACCAGTAGACACCCCAGCAAACCTCTACGTTGCAATATCCTATAGTAGATACTACATTAAATGCACCTATGAAGGCCATTCCCCTTCAACATATTCCCACATTTCATGGCTTAACATCAGAAGATCCAGACGCGTTTTTGTTTGAATTTGATGTGCTATGTAGGGGATATGATTATACCACCGATCCCCAAAAATTAAAACTATTCCCTTCAACATTAAAAGGGACAGCCTTACGATGGTTTATGGGATTAGGTGGGGGTTTCATAACTAATTGGGATCAGATGAAAGCTGCATTTTTAAAGAAGTATCAAGATTATTGCAAGTCTCGGGAACTAAAAGATGAAATATTCCAAATGACAGCAAAACCAAATGAAACCTTGGAAGAATATGTGGAACGGTTTCAATACAATCTTTAGATATCCCCTTATGCATATTTACCCTTACCTGATAATGTTTTGAAAACCACATTAATTAGGAGAATGAAAGATCAATGGGTTGAAACATTGAATATTATGGGAAAAGGTGATATATATCAGGAAATTTATCCTAACATCATTTATTTGTGTATCAGGAGTTCAAGGGGCAATACAAGGCTAAAATCAGCAGAACGTGATATGATTACAAGAGAAAATAAGACCTCTAATGAAGGTGTGACTCGTGCAGTGATTGGAAATCTGCTAGAAGATTTTAAGACAGACATACTTGGGACTCTAACAACGTAGTTTGATATTATGCAAGCCAAACAAAAGCAAGCAAAAGCAGAACAAAATTTGGAAATATTTTTCCCTAGATGCAGGAAGAAACATAGCCACAAGGAGTGCCCGTTGGATGTGATCAAATTCTGCGCCATTTGCATGAAAGATCACCCTACAGAAGGATGTCCCTCGCTTCCTGGCCTGAAAGCAGTTTATAAGGAGGCAGAAGAAGAATCAGAAGTGGTATGTCTGCTTAATCAACGCCGACAATGGCAGCCACGACAATCAGGTATGCCAAATGATCCATTTTCTTCTTTTCATCCTCCTCAATACAATGCTCAGAAATATAGTGGAATGTGGAAAAATCAACCACCTTTCCCTAATTGGTCACAACAGCCATTTCCTCCAACATCTTGGCCAAATCAAACAAACCAAAATAATTGGCCTAGCTTCCCTTTCTGCCCACCGTTTTGGAAAAATAATCACTATCCTACACAATGGTCCCCCTCTACTTCCCAGAGTCAGGCCTGGCAGTAAAACTGGAAAATACCTACAAATCAGCCAGCTGGAACAATTCCTCTCTCTCAACCTACACTGCCAACTCCCTATACAAACCCCTAGACCAACTTAAGACCACAACTCCCAGCCCAGCCCAACCCAAACCCAAACAATAGGCCAGTTCAGTCTATCCAAATAATCGAACCCCCAGAATTAGAAACTAAACTGAGGGAGTGCAATGACCTTCAATTAAGGTCTGGGCACATAGTAGAAACAGAGAGAAACAATAATGTTCATATTGAAGATTAGTTACCTATATAACAAACAGTACAGAAAGAGAAGGAAGTTCAAAAACAAGTAACAACTTCCTCTCCACCATTCCCAGAACGATTAATCATACCACGCCCATTAGAACATCCTAATTTTGATCTTCTGGGAGAATTAAAAAATTTGTGTATAAAAATTCCTCTCCTCCAAGATATCCAAGACATTCCTATATATGCAAAAACCATTAAGGAATTATGCATAAAGCAGCCAAAGAGGAGAACAACCACCAATCCAACTGTCCAAATAGTCGGTACCTTATCTAACTTATTGTCAGGAATGGAAACACCTGTAAAATATAAAGACCCAGGAAATCCTATAGTGACAGTCCAAATCCATGGGCAATTGTTTCCAAATGCCTTAGTTAATTTGGGAGCAGAAATCAATATCCTAACAACCACCTGTCAAAAACTTGGCATTACATTGCTAGAACCAACAACAACCTTATTGGAATTGGTTGACCGATCGGTAGTCAAACCAGAAGGTACATTACAAGATTTAATGGTATCTGTAGATTCCTGGGAATACCCTGTTGACTTCCTGGTTATCAATCCAAAGAACAGCCTAGAAGGAAACCCGTTAATTTTAGGTAGACCTTGGTTGGCAACTGCCTATTCTTATATTGGATGCCGACAAGGCAACATGACAATAGCAAGAGGAAACTATGTCAAGAATTTAGCTTTATATCCCCCAGCCCAACCAATTCTATCAATAATCAAAACAAAAAAACAACCTGTATCATATCTAATGGAAAATATGAGATCACCTCTAACTATAGAAAATGCTCTTGATTTTAAATATCAAACAGAGGATGATATCATTAATAGTTTCATTAATAAACCAAAAACCAGATCTCATTTACAATGTCACATGATCAAGGTAGCATTTGATAAGAAAGAAGAAGAAGATTCTTTGAAAGACATTCCTAATCAAGTAATACTTACTACTTCTGTGTACAATAGCAATATTGTAGAAATTGAGCCGGGAAAAACTCTAAACGTTAACAAAAATCTCACTGCTGAACAAGAAGAGAAGTTGGTCCAATTATTACGAAAATACAAAGCAGCCTTTGCATGGGATTACCCCGATATGAAAGGAATTGACCCTCAATTGTGTACACACCACATTTATATTGAAAAATATGAAAGACCCATTCACCAACCCCAAAGAAGACTAAACCCTCACCTCAAAGATATTGTGAAAGCTGAGTGACAAAAACTATTGGATGTTAATTTCATCTACCCAATATCTGATAGCAAGTGCGTCTCTCCATTAGTAGTGGTACCAAAAAAGAACGGAAAGTGGAGAATATGTGTAGATTATCGTGAACTTAATAAGGCAACACAGAAAGACCACTTTCCCCTTCCTTTCATTGACCAGGTATTAGACACATTGGCAGGAAAGAAATTATTTTCTTTCCTCGATGGCTTCAGTGGGTACAATCAAATCCAGATTGCCCCTGAAGACCAAGACAAAACTACTTTTACCTGTCCATGGGGGACATTTGCCTACCGAGTCTTACCTTTTGGCCTATGCAATGCCCCTGCTACATTCCAAAGGGCCATTCTCAGCATCTTTGCAGACTTAATAAATGAAGGTCTCAAAGTATATATGGATGACTTCACACCTTATGGGGATGACTTTGAGCCAGCATTAGAAAATTTAGAAAAGGTGTTGCAAAGATGTATTGACACTAGGCTTTGTTTAAGCCATGAAAAGTGTCATATGATGATGACCGAAGGAGTTATCTTAGGGCATTATATTTCAGCAGCTGGAATTCAAGTGGACCCAGCTAAAATTCAAATAATCTTGTTAATACCCACACCCACCACACAAACAGAGGTACGTAGCTTTCTTGGATTTTCTGGTTACTATAGAAGATTTATAGAACATTATTCTCGAATAGCTGCACCTTTATATGCACTAACTGGAAATGTTGATTTTATTTGGACAGATAAATGTGAAAATGCCTTTAATGATCTGACAAAGCTTGTTTCAACAACCCCAGTGCCGAGGGGCCCAAATTGGAATTTTCCGTTCTAAATTTCATCTGATGCCTCAGACACAGCAATTGGAGCAGTACTCAGATAGGAGGAAGACAAGAAACCATATGCAATCTATTATATTAGCAAAAACTTGTCCCCTGCTGAATTAAATTATATTGTGACTGAGAAGGAATTTTTAGCTGTAGTTCATGCTATAAATAAGTTTAGACATTATATAACTGGGTATCCTGTAGTACTATATACTGATCACTCTGCCATTAAATTTTTAGAAAATAAACCTGTTACAAATGGAAGAGTGACAAGATGGTTGATTTTACTGCAGGAATTCGACATTACAATCAAAGATCGACCTGGGAAAGAGAACCCTGTAACTGAATTTCTGTCAAGAATGCCAAAGCCAACAGATACAGAAGCAGTTGAAGACCACTTCCCAAATGAACATCTGTTCGTTGTTACTATCAGAACACCGTGGTATGTTGATATAGAAAATTATTTGGCAATAGGTAGATTACCTAAACATCTATCCCTTATGAACGAAAACAGATAATACAGCGTAGTACCTGATTCTCTTGGATTGGGGGCTACCTATTTCACATAGGGGGAGATATGCAAATAAGAAGATGTGTCCGGGAGGACAAAGTATTTGATATTTTGAAAGCATGCCATGATGGCCAATGTGGCGGGAATTTTGCAGATCGTAGAACTGCCCATAAGGTTTTACGAACAGGCTATTATTGGCCTACCATCTTTAAGGATGCAAAAAAATTCGTGCAGGTCTGTGATAGCTACCAAAGGGCAGGTCGCCCTCGGCAGTCTGATGAAATTCCTTTGAACCCTCAACTAGTGATTGAACCATTTGAACGTTGGGCACTTGATTTTGTTGGCCCTATTAACCCTCCCTCAAACCAAAAAACATACATCCTAGTTGCAACCGAATATGTCACTAAGTGGGTCGAAGCTGAGGTAGTCTTAAAAGCTACAGAGGACTCTGTAATACAGTTTCTTTTCCAAATCTTTGTACGATATGGCCTCCCAAGGGACATAATCACAGATGGAGGACCACAGTTTGTAGGTAATAAATTAGGTGAAACACTACAAAGCTACCACATTCAGCACAAGATTACAACTCCATATCACCCACAGGCCAATGGCCAAGTAGAGAGCACGAACAAAGTAATTGAATCTATATTGACAAAACTATTGCCTCACACAGACGAGATTGAGCCTACAGATTGCCAGAAGCATTGTGGGCATATTGAACAACGTGGAGACCCACTACAGGATATTCGCCATATCAATTGGTATTTGGAAAAGAAGCCATCTTTCCAATAGAATTTGAAATTCAAACATTAAGAATAGCTCAAAAGGTGGGTCTAGATCTAAATGAAGCCCAGGCTAAAATATTGCAGCAAATTAATGAGTTAGATGAAATTAGGCTCTCTGCTCTTCAGCACACAGCGTTAATTCAACAACAGAGAGAAAAATGGCATGACACCCTTATCAAAGAAAAGATATTCCACGAAGGAGACTGGGCACTCCTATATGATTCTAGGTTTTAGGATTTTCCAGGGAAACTCCAGACATGATGGCTTGGACCCTATGAAATACAAAAAGTGCATGATAATGGCACTATTACATTAGCTACCATTGATGGATCTGGACATTCCTTTAAGGTAAACGGTCATCGAGTACGATTGTATCACAAACCGCTTACCCGGGAATCCTTTTACCAACAGTTACGGGAAGATTCTACTATGGAAATTATCGTTGAAGGGGATAACTCCTCCTCGGCACCAATTTATTAAATCATTCCTTTTTTTAAATTTTATACATAAAGAATTGTTCATTTACTTGATTTTTTCTTTAGGGAATTCGTTTTTTAAAATTTCTGTTTATTTCGTTTTCGTTGTTTGTTTTATGGAATTTTTTTTTTTTTTCAAAAATTCAGTTTATTTCTCTTGTTTTGAGTTTTTTTGTTCCTTTCTAAAGGAACAACACTTCTGTTGTTCCTTTCGAAAGGAACAGCAGTTCCGCAGAGTGTTTTTGTTGTTCCTTTCGAAAGGAACAACAATTCCGCAGATTGTTTCTGCTGTTCTTTTTAAAGGAACAACACCTTTTGAGTGGATTGGTTTTTGTTTTAGATTACCATTTTGAGAATTTTTTATCACTCTTCTAAAAGAAAACATATCATTTATATACAATCATACAAATTAAAGCTTACTGTAATCAGCAAATCAAAAGAAATCGTCATTTTTCATGAAAATTGTCTAGTAATGATAAGAAAAAGGGAAAAGGGGCATGATCAATAACATAATTTTGTTGTTTTATCACTATTGAATTAATCTGATCGATTATCCTTATCATGACTAGTTCTTTCCCATATGCTATAACTTTCTTTGATTTATGGAATAGGAATAAGGGCATATTATTTTCTATTGAGATGTTCAGACTTCTTCCACCATCCCTACTCTTAAGGAGTGTTGAGCCATCATTTATGAATAACTAGGAAAGTGCTATATGAAAAAGAAAAATATTTATATGTTTCACTAATAATTTTTTGGCAGATGGAGGATAGGGGGTCTCATCAAGAGCCAGCCTACCATGATCATAAGGAAGTCAGTGAAGTGGCATTCCCATTATGGCCACCAAACCAGGGATATGGTCCAATGAACAATTGAAAAAATTAATAAGTCCTTGGAACAGGAGGTCTCATCACGAGCTGGCTTGCCCACCTTTCACTTATTCCCGGTGAATGGAATTGTGATTTATCTGGTCACCAAGCCAGCACAATGGCCTCCATCATGACATTCAACAAAGCACTTCCTCAGTATAAATAAAGGACAATGGTTCCATGGGTAAGAAAGAAACTCTGTCAAGGTTATGGACACCTGTGGGAAACAGAGCTCTGCTGATGGTATTGGAGTCACATTTATACACATCAATAGTTATATTCAACCCTTTTTCCTATATCTCTATTTAAATATCAAATGAAAGTATGAATCCTTTACCTTTGATTTCAAACCTATTATACATGAAAATCCTTACAAATCGATCATATTAGTTTGAAGTGGTAAATAACGCATTTTTACTTATGTTTATCTTATGTTGTCCCTTCTCCTCATATTTGAATCAATACAAAATGATTTTCTATCTATTACCAATTTATCACATGCATTGATTTCAGTAATTGCTATAATTTGATTGAATGTATCATAATTACGCTTGCTTTTTCCTGTTGTGCCACACCTGTTTCTCTCAATTGACGGTCGAGGGCAACCTATCATCCATTAGGGGGGGCGTGGATGTCTGCATGCAGATCGAATTCTGATATTTCTTTACCTGTATGCGAACTAAATCCCTGCATTTTAGGGAATAACAAAAATTTAACAACATTATTCCAAATCACCGTGCTGTGTTGTTCCATTACGATCACTGTGTGTTTGGAAAGAGTTAACAAGGTGCAGAAACGATGGGAGGATGGCCAATTCACAATGAGCCGCTGGTGCTGGTCGTTTCTGATGTTGCACGAGCAATTTTGGAAAGACTGGAGTGGATTACATATTTCATGAGGATGTAACAACCCCATGAAGCAGTGGCCACCGAATTTTTACAGAACTTGCAGGAAGGATCCTCCATGATTAGAGGAAGACAGATAGCTGTATCTGATGAAATAATTGCAGAGGTGTCTGGCATACCAGCGCAAGGAACTATATGGACTCAGAAAAAGATTAGTATTTGAGAAGCCATGAATATTTTTTAGGATGATGGACAGACATTGGTTGTCAAAGGCAAAGGATTTCAGCCAGCATCATTGGGAGAACCATGGATGGAATTGGCCAAGATTGTGCAGGCTTATATAACGTGTGATGGAAGGAAAGATGTTGTAAGACCTCGCCACCTTAAGCTACTGGTTGTATTAGAACAGAAATGCACTGTCAATTTACCTGCATTCTTAAATTCCTTGCTGCATGATATCGCTCGTAGTATAAGAAAAGCTCAACATGCAGATATGGTGGTCAACCACCATTGCCTAATTCGATTAATAGTGAGTCTTAGCCTCGCCCAGCAACAGACCAGCTGGGAAGAGTTGATAGTCTCCATGGACGGAGGGTTAGCTTTACCTGCCCCAAAATAGAAGAGAATGGTTGGCTCAATAGCTGAGCCATCAACTCACAGACAGTCCCTCCATTCAAAACGAAGTAGGGGGATGATGGAAGGACTTCAGGGAAGCAGTAGCTAGCCCCTGGAATTTCACAGCTCAGAGGATGAACAACCTCCAAAATTGGAGGGAGCAAGCCCTCGTACTGATGAAGAAGAGGGAATGGAAGGAGAAATTCGCTACTCAGACGAAGAAGAAATAAGTCACCACACCAGTGGTGAAAAACAATCCAGTGCAGAGGAAGGAAATACTGAGGAAGAAGAAATTGAATGAGAAATTCGATATTCAGATGAGGAAGAAGGGAGCTATCATACTTGTGAGGAGGACGAAGGAAACCATAGCAGTGACAAAGAAGGAACAGAGCCTCCCGAAAATTCTACCGTAAGCCCTTTACATGAAGACCAATTGGCCCAAATTCTGGCCAATATGAGTGACTATGCATAGCCTCATAGCCCTTTGGACCTTAATATTGATATTAATCAGTTACCAGAACACTCTGCTATCGATAAAGAAACAACTGGAGAAATGTTGGATGAAACAGAAAACCCTAGCGAAGCTAGGGTTGCTTCCCCTGAAAGGCATGAACGAGAAAACACCGAAGTAATATCTCAACTTGGAAGCCCTCAGGAGATTGCAGAGTCAACCGAGGGTATGATTCCTGAAAAAATTAGCCAAGGGCATATGAATGTGGAAGAAGAACCCCAAGAAGAAGATTAATAAGAGAACTTAACCGAAGGCACGACTGATATAGACCAAAACCCTATTGAGCAAACAGGTTCAGATAAAGGAACAGTTGTTCCATTAAAAAAGAGGAGGAAAACAACTGAGATTGAAAAGCTTCGCAGGGAACGAATGAAGCTTCATAAACTCGTAGAATAGCTCAGGCAAACCATTAGGGTTCTGAGAATGAAACAAATGCCTAAGCGAGCCCCTAAGAGAAGAAGCATAGCTACCAAGAGAATTTTGAAAAAGAGAAAGGTGACTGCTAATAGGAACCCCCAAGTTGCAGAAGAAGCCATGATTGAGCCTAATTATGGTGATACAGAGCAATAAACAGCTGTTCCAACACAAGCTATTCCAGAGGGACCTGTTTCAAGTGAAAACATGCAATCTAGCAGTCAGCATACTTTTAGTGATCCGACACTGGCCAGACTCCAAGAGGAGTTGGCACAGGCCCGAATAGAAAGGCAGAGATTGGAAGAAGACACCGTCCCAAGAAAGAGATATCAGGAGTTGCAGCAACAAATGAAAATTATCCATGAAGCAGAAGCTGAAGCTCACGAAAAGTGTCGAAAATCAGAGGAAAAGGCTGACAAGGTAATGAACCAATTAAAACTAGCCTACAATCGAACGGACACTCTCTGCTCATTGTATACTGATGTCTTAGCCTGTAGATGCCCCGCCAAAAAATATGCTTTGTTTTTACTAGAAAGATATTTACAGCTAAATATTAAGGCAGTTAGGGTAGGGAAATCCATAGAGCTAAAAACCATAGATGACTTTGTATCATTCTGCAAACTTTATGGGATCAAAGTACAAAGCCTTTTGTGTGAATTTTACTTTCATAATCTAATACTTGAAAATGATTGTGAGTCAAACCCTAGCCCTTTTGTGGGATATGTTCAATTTCAGGCACTCATTTCCTTTGTTATAAATCAATTAAAATGGCTTAAAGCCTATAATGTTTTTCAAAGGCAGGAAAATGAATTAGATCTGTGGGTCAGGAGTGAACCTCAGAACCCACTTCAATTTTGGGCTAGGCAGAAAAGTTTGATGACCAAGGAAGGCGTTACCCAAGCCTTGGGGCCTGTCCACAAATCAATTATCTTGAATGGGACAGATTATTTCTTATCCATTAGAAACCAAGCTTATATAGCAGCTAAGGTCCGGTGGAGAATCTCCAATCAGAATGTGCAAAATAGGGAACCATTTAATTATAGAAACTTTGGGCTAGCTGCAGACCGCTTGATTTCCTATAGTCATCTCGTTTTAAAAGAAGGACCATTCTAGTTAGGATGTAGGTTCTATAGCCCTGTTGCATGGTATCCTGCTTCAGACTACAAAGCTATTTATGAACTCCTCGAAGGACAGACAGAACATGTTTTTGAGGAATTAGTTGCACTACATGGTTTTAGGCCTGTCGATGACAAACCTTATTCGGCTTATTCTTTGACTGCTCTCCATGTGAACTATAGTTTTCATGAGGACATGAAAAAGATTAAGCAGGGGGGTATGTTGGGAAGGTATGAAATTACTATGTATCTTCTCATTTTTTTACTATTGACATACTCCTTTTTACCTTGGGAAGGTAATTTATTATAATAATTATGATAGAATTGGAAAGGTTTATGTTTATTGTAAAAAGATGACTAAAGGTTGTTTTTTTGTCGGGAGCAAAACAAGAATTGTATCAAGTGAGCACTGCATCAGCGCGCTGCAGGCTCTGAGATCAATGTAACTGCTGCTCCATCAGCGTTGAACCACATCCAGCCAAAGGCAAGGAGATCCGAACGAATTTCCAAGAAAAGGCAAGGGACAGCTCGGCCTCGGTCAAAGTAAACAAGATGATAACTAAACGAAGGGGAGCGAATCCCTCCGGATCCTTCGATCCTGAGGGATCGTTGTTCAAACTCATATTATTCCTCATCTTGTCCGTCAGGATTTGATATATAAAGCAATGTCCTTTAGTGATGAAGGAGTCAGTCAGTTAGTCGAAAATCCTTATATTCAAATGTTTCCTTTGTAATGTTTTATTGACTCTCAGCTTTGAGAGAACAGTCTCTGTAATCATTTATGTTCAATTAATATTAAACACGCATTTCATTTCATCTCTTAAATTTTGAAGTAGCCCAACAGTATTTCACTGGCACTAAGGACCCGGCTCTGGTGGAATTACTTCGTTGTTTTTATTCTTAATCTTTGCTTACTATTATGTGAAGTTGTGTTTAACGTTTCTTTCAATTACGGAGTTGATTGACTGCTGTGAGATTGAATACATATTCATTAAAGAATTGCATTTCTATTTTATCCTTTGCAAGAAGTACATTCATTGTTCAGTTATCTTGCTATTGTTATAAAAGCTTTGTTGTTTTATATCTAATTCTAGTTGTTGTTCTATTAGCTTATGATTTGTTATAATTAAATGTTGTGTAGTATTGGCTGTTGACAGGATTGGAGTGTGGAGATTAGTTGCTTTATTGCGTTAGAATTATAATTGTTGTTCAATTCATGTTGTTGTTCCATTTCTGTTTATTGTTTATTTCTGATTCATAGCCTCAGATTAGCAAATAGATGAGTTACGATTGTTATGCATAGAAATTACAAGCTGCTGTTCCTTTTAGGATTTTGTTCCTTTCAGTTATTTTCATCAGCAATAAGATTGAGCTTGCTTTCATTTATATTTCTTTAAGAAAAAGACCACCAACTGTAGAGGACGCGGGTTACTGCTTCCAAGTTCTCATATTGGTTATCTTTCCTTAGTGTGATTTCAGTTGCATCAATTTCTAAGGGAAGGAGTTACTGCTACTGTATCCCTGATCGATGGGTTGCAAATTGATGTAGTTAAGATTTCAGAGCATTTCCATTTATGTCACTGTAGTTAAATTTCTTTATAAGCATTTGTTTACTCTTGTATTTAATATTCTGTACTACATCTTCATAGCATTACTCTTAGTTAATTGCAGCCTTAGACAGAGTACACTCTTGAAATAAAAAGTCGCTCCTGGATTGATGATTAATTTAGGCTAATTAGGTGTTCAAAATATACCTTTTATGACCCAACACCTTTGTCTTCATAATCTGTCTCTTCATTACCTGTCCCTTCTTCATTAGTGTCATTGTTTTTCCCACTACCATTCTCACTGTTTTCATAGTCATCACTGTCATGTTTACTGATTTCTTCTTCTAATTATACCTCTGTCTCTTCTTCAAATTCTACCTCTATTTCTTGACTTTCATTTGTCTCTTCCTCTTCATTTGACTCACTGCCTTTTTCTTCTTCACTATTCTTCTCATTTCCTTTGTTTTTAGAATCTGCCTCATCACTGCTTGCATCATTGTTATTTTTTGTGGGGCCACTGTTAGAGGTACCTTCATCGATTTCTTCATTTTCCTCAAACTCTTTCTTGTCCCCTGTAATTTCCTCATTTCTTTCATTTTGATCACTGTCATCCCCTTCTATATCTCCTACCTTGTCATCTGTTTCTTCTTTACTATTGGGCTCACTGCCTCTGTCTTCAAAATCTATCTCTTCATTATCTTCTTGTTCTAAACTGTCCTCTTTGACACTGTCATTTTCTTCCTCATTGTCCTTTGTTTCTTCTTCATCATTACCACTTTCTTCATTTTCATTTTCCTCTCCCTAATCACTAGTTTCTTTCTCTTGAATGTATCTTTCTTCTTGGCTATCATTTTCCTCTTTGTCATTATTTTCCTCTTGTTCTTCATCACGTTATTCTTGTTCTGATGCTTTAGGAGAAGGTGAAGGAGGGAAGTTCTCTTGGGGAGAGGATTCATGTTTGGATGAGGAATCATGGTCAGGGGGGGTTGATGGAGGAATTAAGGAATGTGGATGGGATGATGAGGGTAAAATTTACAGAGGAATAGGCTATGGATTTATGAAACATCATGGGTGATGAATACTTCCCAAGGGACACACTATTTCTCTAATTGATGCAACACAATCATCTTGATAAGAGAATGGTGGAAAAGGCTCTGCATTTGTTGTGAAGGAGGCCTCTTTTACACAATTTATGACATCTTATCAATACTTCTATAAAAGTAATAAGGAAAATGTAGTAGCTTGGTCCTAGTGAAGTGCATAAGTAGTCTTATATGGTAGGAATAGAGCCTAGAAAACCTACCCTCATAGGTGAATTATTTCATGATGACTTTCATTAAAGGGTCATATCTTTCTAATAGATGGGAAAAGGGAAAATAGTCTTGCAATCAGCTTGGTATCTTGGTTTCAAGAAAGGCTAGTAATGGCTTAAGTCCAAATTCACCTGTTTAAACCATTTTCCCCTATGCAAGGTATCCCAGTGGCCATAGCAATTGTATTGGTGGACAGCTCAAAATTTACCCCCACTAGGTGTACTTGGTGGTTATGGAGGTTTAGGATGAAAATTCTGGTCAACTCAGGGTGACTTTTGACTCTTTTCACTTTTTCACAGAAATCATAGCATCCTACCTCTTGGAAATATGCAACTTTGGTAAGGGAGGTTGTCAACTCCTTGGTGCTTAAAGGCTCAAACATGTTTTCTCTCCCACCCCTTCTCTGTGGTCCCCTAGGCCTTTGGCCTCCCTCGCCATTATCATCATTGTCTTCTCTAGACATTTTATCTCTACTCTTGCTTTTGAAATCAAAAATTTGAAGCTTCTTGTGAAATGATATGAAGAGGGTGAGTGGGATGGTGAGGAGACAGTAATGTCAAGGCTAGGTAGTGTGAAGGATATTTGTGCAAATGGAGAGGTTTATTTAGTAGAGGAGCCACTTCTTAGCATGGAGACCAAACCATCTCTTCCTTTAGGGTTTCTAACTTTCTCTCTAAGTTCACCTTTTAAAATAGTATGAAAGGGGGAAATAGATATAAATACCTATTATAAAAGCTCTAGAGGTGCCAAGAAGAGAAAATCTGGAGCTTTGAGAAAATCTAGAGCTTTCACTGGCTTGAGAGGCTTCTTGGTTGAATGAGCAAGATAGAAGCGCAGCACTTGGGCCAGTCGGGTCGACCTTGCACGAGTTGTTGGGTGCACACTGAATGCAGAACGGGAGCGTAGCGCAGGCGGAGGGTCTTCGTGTAGCACCTGAACGGGCTAGCGCGTAGCATGGGCAGACTTGCATGGTGTTGTACGAGGGTTGAACGGCCCGGCGTGTAGCATGGGCAGAGTTTGCATGCGGTCGGGCAAGGCCTGAATGGTGATTGGGCGTCGGGCTTCTCCTGCACGCAGAAAGGGTAGCACTGAACAGTGTCGTACGAGTCGGTCGGGTGGTCTTGCACACGGTAAATGCATATCATGCTGCTACAGGAGCGCAATGCCCAGTTGTAGTTTACACAGAGAGAACCCATAGGCGTGTAGTGCAGCTTTACAGGAGCGTAGTGCAGGGCTTCTCCTGTCAGAAACTTGTCAAAAACCTTGATTTTTTACTTCAAATATTTCTCTCCTCTTTGGCATATGATAAATGAGGTGAGTGATGAATGGGGTGCCTTTATATCCTTGGAATCAAAAAATTAAAACTAAAAACCCACTTTTCTAATGTTTGCTTTTGACATTTTCATCCTTTTACTGATATTTCTTTCACCTTTTTTTGCAGGAGGTGATTTAATCATAAAAATGATTCTTTGGTGGGTGATTTTGAAAATATAAATTTTCTTCCCCCTCTTACTGCTTTTGATAATGACATCTACATTTTGTCGAAGACTGTAAATCATGCCTACCATGTCTTCTTTGGGCCACTTCTGTGTTGCTCATGCAGGTACCCTGACACAAATTAATTTTGTTTTCTTGGTCATTTTTGGAATTTTGATAACTTTAGTCACTTCAACAACAAACTCATGATTTACTTGGTGTTTTATTTTGACATTTAACCTCCTGCTTTCCTTCTCTTGACCATTTCAAAAACATTTGACTGCACTTGAAACTTAGGTTACCTAACACTGATATTCTTTGCAATTTTCTCCCTTAGGTGCAATGAAACAGTGTTGCCTTGACAACCCATGTAAGTCATCCTCTAATATAATTTTTCAACTTCTACCTATTGTCATCAAGGAGGTCTCTCACCTTCATTTCTTGTTTCAATAAATGTTCAATTTATGCTCAGTGGCACTTATGTACCTCTGTCCTTGTGATCCTTTTCATGGACTCCTTATTGGGCAACACATGTTTTTCCAATCAGTTGTAAAAACCCTAATTCTCTTTGTTCATAGGAATGTTGTCTCGCTTTTGTTGTGAATGTCCTTGAGGAGTTTGGCATCTCACCTTGCCTCTCTTCTGCTGATAACCATCATAAATCATTCCTGCAGAAATTTTTTAAGATGGGCAACTGTCCTTTTGCAGAATCTATGCTTTGATCAAAGGAGGTTTCTCTTGAAGGTTTTTTGATACCTATTGGACAATCATAAGCTCACCCTCCTTTTCATTTGATTTCATATTTGGGCACATGTAAAACAGTGAGTTTAGAAAAGAAAAACAATGAATAACCTAGGAGACCCTACATGACCTATTGGAAAGCCTTTTGGACTAGGCCTTTGGCTGAACACTTAACTTAGGGTTTTTACGTGTAAAACAAAGCATTGAAAAACCTTTATGCATTGAAATCCTAGAAATTGATAACTTTGATTTATCTAAAGAGCCTAGAAAGGTAGCTTAAAACCACCAATGCTTGAGGCATTTGGTGAATAGGGGAAAGGTTAGGCTACTTGGCAATCCAAGGTGTAAGTAGAAGGGTTAGGAAAATAGAAAAAAAGTGGTAAGGCCAAAGGTGGCAAACATGGTGAGAATGAGTGGCATAAGTCCATGATTTGGTCTTCTGGGAGTGATAGGCTAGCCATGCCTTGATAGAACAGTGAAAAATGTATCCTAAGGATAATGAAGGCGGTGATATTTCTAGAACTCACAATATTCATGAATTTTTTTTCTAGAAATCTGGGATAAACATTTAGTCATCTATAGAAAGAAAAAAAATATTGATGACTAATAGTGGCTTCACTTGGGGAGGGCAGCTTTTTTTCAGGAAGTGTCTAGAACATCAAATCTCTCTATTTTATGAAGACTAGTGCCTCATCCATTGGGCATATTTTTCTTCTTTTCTTTAGCTAATGCTTGCATGAAGTTGTGATCTTAATAATCTGAAAAACATGATTACTCCAACTTCATCTCTACCTACCCATCTTATTTTTCCTATCATTTTTTCTTCCTTGGGTGCACTTGGACTGGAAATCCCTTGACATTTTCTTCTTTTTAAAACAAAACAAGCTATCTACTTCTATTCTTATTACTTCCAAGAGTTCAGATTATGCTAATGAACTCTTTTTATTCTCTACCTAGTCTAACTGACTGTCAAGATTGAACTGTATGACAGACTTCATTCTCTAAACTACATACATGAAATTTAAAGCATGGTTTAAATCAAGATTATGCAATCTGAGTCACCATGGGTTGTGGCATTGAAACAAGCTGCACATAAACATCATTTTCATAAAAAAACAAAACTAGAAGGTATGAGGGTTGTGTTTCATCATTTGATAATCATCCCTATCCTTCTCTTTGGTTCAGATTTAAGCATGTGGAACCAGTATCTTTCATTCCTAATCTATTCTTTTAGAAAAGTCAAGTTTGAATGATCTTACAAGCTCTCTTTCACTAACTTATCAACACAAATTTAAAACATGTTCAGCCATGATTAGGCTAGATGACTGAACAAGATCTTCTTTTTGAACAAGTAGTGGCATTTAGGTTTGCACACTTTCAGTACTACTATTTTTTGGGTATAGGGTTGTACCTCTTTCCAAATCTGCCCTCTTTTTCTTTCTTTCTTTGTTTTTGTATTTTTTATTTTTTGTGATTTTTCTCATGCAGTGTTATGTACAATGAATGAAATTTTGAAACTAGGACTCTTAACAGAAATAGTGTTTGAGCATCCTGCCATTGACAGGACCTCCAAATAATTCTTCTCCATTCAATCCTTGTAAAAAGAAAGCATTATGACACCTAACTGACTAAATGAGATAAGGACCTTTCCAAAAATTCTCAAATTTACCATGTTTACCTTTGTCCTCTCTCCTGGAATCCCATTTCAATACTATGTCTCCAATGTGGAAATTGTTGGCTTTAGTTCTTTTGTCAAAGATTTTCTTTATGTTTTCTTGCACTGCTTGAGTCTTGTTATAAAATTCTTCCCTTGTCTGCTGCAAATGAATGGTTTGGTTTAGCCTCCTTTGCATGTCATTTTCTTCTGATTGCACTTCTTGTAGAAGCTTTATCACCAGAACTCTCAAGGATGTTGGGAAAATGGCATCCATGCCATACACTAGTTGATAGGGAGACATACCGATTGATTTCTTGGTAGTTATTCTATCAGCCCATAGTGCATGTACTAGCTTTCCATGCCATGCTTTTTTATTTTGTTCCAAAAGCTTCTTGATGATATTGACCAAGCTTTTGTTAGAGGATTCAGCTAGTTCGTTACCTTGAGGGTAATAAGTTGTGGAATGTCCTAGTATGATGTGATATTTATAACAAAATTCAACCATTCTTTTGGAAGTAAAGGTAGCAGCATTATCTGTGATGATATTTCTGGGGCACCCAAATCTAGACAAGATGTTTGCCTCTAGGAATTTGATAATGACTGAATTAGTGGCATTCCTAGAGGGGATGGCTTATATCCACTTGATAAAATAATCAGTAGCAGTGAGGATCCACTTATGTTGGGCAGATTAAGTGGGGTGAATCTCGCCAATGAATTCTAAACCCCATTGTTGAAAGGGAGCTTCAACAATAATGGGATGCAAAGGCAAAGGTAAGAGAGGCAAAGGTAAGATTTTTCTCTTGCCATCAAAAATTTGGCACTCATGGCAAGTCATGACCAGTTTGTGGGTGTCAGGGAAAAGGGTGGGCCAATAGTAGCCAGCTCTAAAGATCTTGTTGGCTATGGTTTTTCAGTAAAAATGGCCTCCACACTCTCTCTCATGCAGTTCATGCATGATCTTACCTGCATCATCCTCAAGAAAGCACTTAAGCAACATACCAGTAGGATTTTTCCAATATAATATTCCACCTAAAACGTAGAATTTTAAAGCTTTTTGTTTCAGGAATCTATCTTTTGTCTTTGATAATATAGGAGGAGCATTGAGATAGAAAAGCACATATAGGATATCAGCATACCAAGATGAACTCAAAAATACTTCTTCAACATGTGGATCTGTGCACTCTTCCTATTCTTCTAAAACATCAACCATATTCATATCTAATGCTTTGAAATTTTATTCAGCCAAAAGTTTTGCAAGTCCTTGTCTTTTAACCAGTTTAGTGGGTATGATTTCTACGTCATATTCTAAGATAATAGCAATCCACTTTCCCCTCTTACCATCAGGGTCCTAATTCAGAATGTCTTTGACAACTGTGTGTGGAACAAAAGCAATGATATGAGAATGTAAGATATAAACTCTAAAGTCTTTTAATGCCTTAATCAAGGCAAAGTCTTGTTTCTCCATGATGTTGTACTTTAGATGAGAATCTCTAAGGGCTTTTCTGAAGAAGGCTATGGGTTTTCCTTGCCCCATCATGTTCTTTTGTAACAACACTGCAGCCACGGTATGTTCAGATGCAAATGAGAAAATATAGACATCTTTGGTAAAATCGGGACTGATAAGAACTGGTGTTTGGGTGAGATATTGTGTAACTAGCTCAAAATATTGCTTGGCTTCCAAAGTCCACTTAACTCCTATCTCATTTTTTAGCATATTTGTAATATTCCTTAAGAGTTCAGCAAGGTTGGGGATGAACCTCCTCAAGAAGTTGATTTTCCCAATGAAGGATTGCAATTCCTTGATGTTTCTAGGATGGTTGATTTGCAATATGCCTTCAATCCTTTTGGGGTCTATTTTGATTCCCTCTTCGGAGATGATGTGGCCTAGTAGTTTTCCTTCCTGGAGACCAAACAATGTTTTCTTGGGGTTCAAAGATAGACCATATTTCCTACACTTTTTAAAAACTTTTCTCAAGTGGACTAAGTGTTCTTCATCAGTCTTAGAGTAAACAGTGATGTCATCAAGGTAAATGACTATGAAGTAGCCTATGTCTTCTGAAAAATCTATGTCCATGGCCCTTTGGAAAGTGGCCCCCACATTCATCAAACTAAATGGCATTTTGACATACAAGAATGTACCCCAAGGTGTGGTGAAAGCATTTTTGTGTTGATCACTTGGGAATACTAGCACTTAGTTGTAACCGGAAAAACCATCAAGCAGTGATATTCTCTTAGAGCCAACTAAATTTTGAAGTATGTGATCCATTTTAGGCAAGGGTTAATTATATTTCAATGAGGACCGCTTCAGATTTCTGAAGTCAATGCAAATTCTAATCTCCCAGGTTTTCTTCTTAACTAACACAAGGTTGGAAACCCACTCTAAGTATCTAAGGGGAACTATGATCCCAACATCATACATCCTTTTAATCTCTTGTTCAACTAAAGGTAGTAAAACAAGGTTTATTCTCCTTAACTTTTGTTTGAAAGGTTTTTTATTTTCCTTGAGAGGTATTTTATGTTGAATAATGCTTGTGTCATATGATTTCAAATCTTGATATCCCCATGCAAACACATCTTTAAACTCCTTAAAAAGCTCAATATACTTCTATTTTATGTGAGGAGGAAGATTCTTGGAGAGTTTAATCATTTTGGGTTCCTTTATGCTTCCTATGCTGCACTCCTCAACATCAGTCTCGGTAGATTTTATCTTTGGTTTTTTAGCCACATCATCAAAGTCAAACATCTCTTTTAATGGTGCAAGGCCTCTTGGTAATGTGTCATTTTTACATTGTAAGACCTCCAAGTCCTTTTGTTCTAGATATTCAAAAATTTCAGCCTCACAAGGATTTGTAAGAATAGTTATATCATCAAAAGAGGACAGCTCTGTTTCATGATTTTGTTCTTCAACAAAACCATATTTTTCATGCTCTAAGCTAGATTTTGTCAATGCAAATTCATTCCTAGATTGCAGAAAATCATCAATTTGTTTATCACCCTCAAACACTTGCCAATGGTTAATGTTGGTAGGCACTGTAGGGTGGTGTTTGACTTTGACAGTGTATTGTTCACTTGCATGTGCCATTTGGCAATTGCTAGCAGCGAAGGCAAGCTCATTGGCAAGACTATTTTGGGCTTTAGGAATGTGAATGAGTTCATATTTCTCAAAAGTTTTGAGGAGAACTAGGGCTGCATTTCTGTACTCTCTTAATCTTGGATTCTTTGTTGAGTACTCACCTTTAATTTGTTTAAGTTCTGAATCTCCTTGGACATATATTTTTTTAGCTCCTAAGTCTTTAAGCAAGTGCAAACCAAGGAGGAGAGCCTCATACTCTGCAATGTTATTAGTGCACTAAAAGTCTAGTTTGTATGAATGGCCCTCATTTGTGTTATGTATCTAGACACCAGCTCTTGAACCAGCCTTGCCACAAGAGCCATCAAAGCTTATGTTCCAAAGTGTTTCTAGTTCATATTTGTCACTGTGTTATTGTTCAGGGCTATTAGAGTTCTGGTTTTCATATTCTTCATTTGAGGGTGAGTGTGAGTGTTTTGGAGAGCCTAGCTCTTTCTCATTTTCTTTCACCTGTTTACTAATGTCATTTTCATTATATAATATGAAAGAGTCCAAATCTGAATGAATGAAATAAACAGGGGTGTTGTTTTTCCTATCTAGGCTACTTACCATATACTTCATGTGAGATTCCCGATATAATCTCCTAGTTTGATTGAAGAAAGGGATAGTAGCATATGACATGTCCATTTGGAGGCTGCCTTGAAGTTTTTATCCCCATGATATAGACAAAATCATGCCATAATTTGGGGGAATATCAGCAACAACTATGTCCATGACTACACTCTTAGTAGGTATTTGCGCCAGATTGACACAAAGATCCTTAATTAGGCCCAAACACTTGAATCTACTCGAATCGAAAGAGTATAACTCTTTGTAAGGTTTGGTTATTTCTAGGCCTAACCTATCCATCACTACCTTAGGCATTAGGCTATGAGAGGCACCAGAGTCTAGCATGGCATTGTATAATATTTTTTCATGTATATTTAGGCTGACATAGAAAGGAGGGACAACTCCTTCTTGGTATTTTCCCTCAACTTCGAGACCAAACAACAGTTATGGTTTGTCATCAGTCAAGTTTAGAGTGTCTGTATCGTTCCCTATGTTCAAAACTTTCAAAACTTGGGACCTGTACAAGTCTTGAGTCACCAATTCAATGAGAGGTATGGTTATCTTGATTTTAGCAATCTCTCCTTCAAAATTGAAAGGCACTTGGGTTTTAGGCATATTTACATCAGTTTTATCAGCCATAAATTTTTCTACATTTTTAATTTGTTGATTCTGATTTGGGGTTTTGGAAAAAATAGTTTTCTTAGGGCCACTAGTAGAGGTACTAGGGCAGCTTGTATCACCACTTGGTTGGCTAGTTTTGTCTTTGTTTGGTTCAGTTTTCTTAGCCATGGTCTTGGTATTGTCTAATGTCTTTTTAGGAATATTTTCAAGGGTTTTCCAAACATCAGTGTCTATTTGGTTTTTCTTGGGGGCATCTTGGTTCTTTTTTCTCTTAAGGTCCTATTGCCTATGGACTTCCATTATTTCATTTTCAAATCCCAACCTATAGTCTTCAGAATCCTCATAGTTAGTTTCAGTTTGGTATGGGGATAAGAACTCTTGTTCTTGTTTTGTGATAAAAACATTATCTTCATTATCTAAAACTATTAAACTTACATGGCTTTCTTCAGGTTCTACATTCTCTCTTCCCTCTTCATCAAGATAGTTATCTTGGAAAGGAGGCCTAATTTTTTGGTCATTGTCTCATGGCCTATTTTGGGGAGGGTCTCTTCTGAAATTTTGAGTTTTGTTTATATTTTGGGGATTTGGTTGATTTTCCCTAGGAGGTGCTCTTTCATTCAAGTTTATCCTTTCCATCATTCTCTCCATGGTTCTGACTAGGCTATCTATCTTGGCATCGGAAGAATAGGTTGAGGCTATGTTTTCGTATTTGTAAGTGACTCTTTTTTCTGACCTCATCCTAGCTCTCTTTTCAATCAAGTTGGCTTCTGCACTAATAGATGCCCTTTGCATTTCTTCTAAATTTGTGGAGCCCCTCTCTCTTAATTGGTATGTCATGTCCGAATCAATGCCTTCAATAAATTTCACTAGTGCTAGGCCTTGTGAGGGTTTCATGTGAGGGTGGAGGGAATTATAGACACTGTTAAACCTGGTACAATACTCTTATACACTCTCCCCTACATTCCTCTTAAGATTTTTATATTCAGAAAGGATTTGGAGGGTGGTTTTCTTGATTTCCCACTTGTTTATGAAAGATTGGTAAAGGGAATGGAGATCATGTATGGTGTTAGGAGCTAAGCCTTTAAACCATTTTTTGGCTTCTCCTCCTAGGCTTTGTGCGAAGATCCTCATTTTAATGGTTTCCTCTTCCAATTCCATATAGTCAAAGGCATCATTTATCCTATCCACATGCTGTTGGGTAGTGATGAATTCAACTCTGATGAAGTGGGGAATTCTGGATTGGTAGTCATTCGGTAAGGGTACCAAAGGTTGTGGTAAAACTAGGGGGGAATACCAAGCTGCCATGATGGGAGCTAATGGAGGATTTAAAAGAGGGGGGTTCGTGAAATGGGGTGTAGGATGAAGTGGAGTGGTTTGCACAGTGGTGGTATGGATGGGTGTGGTGGAAGTAATTGGAACGAAAAACTGATTCTGAGTGGATTTGGTATGGAAAGAGTTGAAGTGATGGAGAAGCTGAAAGTCAGGTGGTGTGGAAGGAGAGGCTTCTCTACTAGAACTCTGCTACAAATCTATGGACTCAAGGTCACTCTGGTCAATATCAGTTTGTGACTTGGTTCTGAAGAGGTTCTTTGTATGGTGCAAGTCAAACTGGGGATCTTGCAAAGTTGTAAGATGTTCAGGGACTGATCTTGCTCTATGAATAGTCCTTACAATGGTTAAGTTTCCAGATCTAGAAGTTTTCCACAAAATGTTTTCTGGGTCATCCACTATGTTGGGAGGGTTTGGGTCTGGATGAGATCTGGTACTGATCCTTTGTGAAGCCAAATTTCAAACTCAAAATTCAGAGAGGCTGAAAGTTTAGGACTGTTTTCAGAAGGCTGACCTCTCTTATTGTTTGCTAAACTCTCACAGTGTAGAACTAGGCTTCTAAACTTCTGAGGGATGATTTGATACAATCCCAAGGAGTCTAAATGAGAACTAGTGAAGTAATAGGCCTACTGGAGGTTAGTGGAGTCACTGAGTGGATATTTTTTGGTTCTTTTGAGGATATGTGTGTATGGTCCACCACCAATAACTGACAAAAAAAAATCTAAGGATGTTTTGGGGTTTTCTAAGTTTCTTTATGTAGCCCTAGGGTTTGTGAGAGCGTTATACAACTGAGTCATCATTTTGCTAGGATGGTGAAACAACCATATTCTACTCTTTGGCTGACAGTTTGAGTTCTCTATGATTTGATAAGGGTTTCTGAAGTCCTAAGGGATACCTAGATTTTCACTGACTCAGATGTCCCACCGTGATCGCCAGAATGTTAGTGTGGCGATAAATCAATAGATACTACTTGACAGGAGTGTTTCTAAGATTCTAAGGAGGGCTTAGGATGTTATTTTCTCAGTGTCCCACCGTGATTTCCAAAAATTTAGTGTGGCGATGAGGTGGAAATAAATCAATGGGTACAGAATGTTTCAGCTCGTGACTTACTCAGAAAGTCCCACCGTGGTCGCTAGAATGTTAGTGTGGGGATGAGGTGGCGATAAATCAATAGATACTACTTGACAGGGGTGTTTCTGAGATTCTAAGGAGGGATTAGGATGTTATTTTCTTAGTGTCCCACCCTGATCACCAAGATTTTAGTGTGGAAATGAGGTGGCAATAAATCAATGGGTATAGAATGTTTCAGCTCGTGACTTACTCAGAAAGTCCCACCGTGATCACCAGAATCTTAGGGTCTTGTGATTTAGCAAATTGGTAGACTAAATGAAAAGGGTAACATGAAACCAGTCTTTGGAGTCCTAGGACCTAGCCTTCCCAGACTCAGAGAGGGTTCTCTCTATTATATGAAAAGGATGTGAACTTGTTTGCTTTAGATGGTTGATTTTAGGCTAGCTGTGAAGTTTAGGGTTTTGTTTGTTTGGTTGGGTTGGGTAAAATGATCAAGTGGAATAGGTGGAATGAGAGGTCATCAAATTATTGGGCTATGGAGTCTATGAAAGTCATGGATATCTCAAAAATGAGTTAGAGTTCAACATAGGGAAAATCTAGTGTAGTCAATGGATCTTTAAGGTTATGTGTGAAGTGAAATGGACATTAAGTTGGGGAAACAAGGTAGGGAAAAGGGCAGTTAAGAATCCTTTGTCATATACCCGTAAACAAGAAGGTCTCAAATACTAATAATCAAAAGATAATAATCATGAGATAGGGCAAACCATTTACTCAATGACAATACTTTAAACAAATATACATCCAAGATGAACAATTTAGTGAAACACAGAAAGCAAGTAATCCTATCTAACTTCAGTGATTTCACCTAGAAAGTTTGAAAACATATAAGATAACAAATAACATTAACCAATGAAGAGGGAACACCTAAACATCATCAGTCAAGCTATAAAGAACTTTGAGGCAAACTAATAAGCATGGGAAAAGGGCAAGATCATAACAAGACCTCTTTGGCTTAACCTAACAAGTAATACTTTCAAAGAGAGATTTCAAAACAGAGTTTAGATAGCATCAAATAAGTAGGAATTGCCATAAAACATATTTGGAAACCAGCATATTAATCCATTGATGAAATAAACAAGCATAAATAGGCCTAAGGAGCAACTAAGAATTCCTTAAACACACCCAGCAAAGGAAAACATAAAGACAGTAGCAAACAGGAGGACTAAGGTGCCTCAAGCAACATTTCTTAGCATATGCTTTTATGATCTACTGCAACATAGAAAGATGTACATAATGATAAACAAGAAAACATGAATAAATTAGAGACACATCACCATTCACCAAACTCATGGATCCTGCAAGCAAGCTTTCATCATCATCAATCAAAGCATATCATTCACAAACTCCATAACACCAGATTTCTCTTCAACCTCAAAGAACCATGTATTGCTCTCAAAACTCATCAAAATCCAACATTTATAATGAATCCTCAATGCCTTTTTAACAATAAATGAGGAGAAAAACCTAATATATTATCTAGAATCCTATTGGCTAATGAGAAATTTCACTATTGTCCTTGAGACCTTGCAAGGCCCAAGGCACAAAATATCTAAAACAAAATATTTTTTCGGACATTTTTAGCAAATCAAATGATATTTGAGGTCTGACAAGCTTCCTAAAACTTTCCAAGCATACATTGTTGACTTTCCCTCTACTAAGGGCGCAACACTGTGTTTTAAGAGGAATTTCCATGCCAAGGGCGTAGCACAAGAGCAGGAAAAATGGGTCATCTTGCAGCAGTGTTTTGAAAGCCTTCCCGATGTCAAAAAAGGCTCTGTGATGGCTCGTTGGAAAGCCCTTGAAGTATAATTTCCAGATATACCCTTTTTTTACTAATTTGAATTCCGAAACTTGTTCAAAAACCAAAAATTCCAAGGCTGGTAAAGGCGGAGCACATGTTCTGAAAAGCAGGCAGAATAGTGAAAATTTGGGTGTTTTTTACACTTTTGGAGGACCAAAGCAACTCCAATTGATCTGAAACTTTGCGAGCATGCTATTATTATGATGAGGATTCAAAAAATGTAAGCCTTTCCTTCTGAATATTCTCTAAAAAAGAGTGTAGCACCATGTGTGCTACCCCTTTGGCCTCAAAACTAGCAAAAAACAAAAACTTGTCAAAATTCTCCCAAATTTGGTGGATGAGTGCCTCATGGGTTTTGGGAGACCTGTAGAGAAGCTTGTGCCAAGATTACAAGCCTAGCTTGGCCCTTTTCTTCTTTTAGTTCAATAATTTCATTAAGGGTTTCCTTCAGTTTGGCACAAGGAAGTTTGTTTTTCATTGCATAATTATTGGTCATCTTTTTCTAAAGAGAAACGCTTCTATTTATCTTCTTAAAGTACTTGTGTTCATTCTTGTAATACTGAATGATACGTTGTGCCATCTCAAAATCCCTCTCCCACTCCCTGATTTTTTCATCTTTGCTTTGGAGAAGTAGTCTAGTCGCCACCTCATCATCTTCATTATCATTGTCTAGGTCAATGAATTGTGGCTTTTGAGTAGTTTTCCTACCTCCTTTACCTTTATTATCTTTTTTCATCTTTTCTTTTCCCTTGTCAAGCCTTTGAGATGAGGAAGATGGTGTTAGCCACCTATGAAATTTTTATCAAGAAAACCGGTGGCTAAATTGTTTTGTGAGCCTTCAAAAGATACATTTCCTATGAAAATATCTCATCCTTGAAGCCTTTGTGTGTCCTTGGCCTTTAAATAATATCTTCAATGATGTTTCTGTCCAAAAAGCCTCACTGTCTGTGAAAAATGTGTGCTCAAAAAGCCTTGTTTTTCCCTTTATATCTCTGCAAATTTCCCCATTTTTAACCTTTTTCCCATTTGCAAGGTTTCCCCTTTTAACTCCAAAATCCCTCATAAATCTTCCAAACCATCCATTTAATCCTTTAAGACCAAGTGAAATCCCTTCAGCTGGTTTTAAAACCCCTTTCTCCCCCCACCGAATCCTCTGTTCAGCCTTAAAAATCCTCTTTTTTGGCTTAAAAACCCATTTTTATTATAACACAGGCTTAAGCCCCTTTCGACTAAGCCGCGCCCCTTTCTCCACATATAACCTGGCACTGAGACCAAGCGCTAGGCCCCCCCAGGGCTAATCGCAATCGGGAGATCGGTCAGAGCATTTTTCTTGTGTTAATGGTAAACTCCCGATGCAATTAGCTTTCGTCCCTAACCACTCCCCCTCCATGAACTCGAGCGCTAAGACCAAGCGCTAGTACATAAGGCATTTATCACATCAGAGGATCAGAGCGGAACGTACTTTCCATTGTAAAAACAAAAATTTCTGATGCAATGGTGTTGTATTCTGTCGGCTCTTGAATTGATCTCAGCCCTAGATCTGAAAAGATCTGATGGCCCAGCGCTAATTGCATCGCACCAGTCCACGCATCCCCTCCTTCTGTTTTCCCCTATCACGACCCACCGATCCGATTGTAGCCGTTGATCTCTCGAGATCCAATGGTCCAGAGTTTATCGCTCCCGTTCATCGCGCCATTTTTCCTCCCCACCGTTTTAATCTCCACCATCGATCTGACCCAGATCGGACGGTTGCTGCTCAATCGCACCATCGCCCATCGAAAGTTCTTAAATATGTCACCACCTATCATCCTCCGATGCGATTATATCACGACTTTTCATCCTGCAGATCCGACACTCCAAATTAAACCTGCCTTTGACTTTGCGCCACTTAACCGACCGCGCATCTCCCTTCATCGCACTCCATCTCCCCCCGTCCAATCTCCCCACTCTGGATCTAACGGCCCACAGCAATATCGCATTCATTTTGAATCCGAAGTTTAACAGCTCAGAGCTATGCGATATGGGTAGTTTTCCAGAGCCATGTGTCAACCAAAGACCCATATCACGTTGAAAAAGTGAAAACAGCCTTTCGGCCCTTTTGTCGCGATATACCAGTGGTTTTTCGTCCTAAAACCACTTCTCCACTTCATTACCCAAAAACTCATCTGCAGATCCTGACCGTTTATCTTTGCAGATCAACAGCCCCCGTTGCATCTCACGTCTCCTGCATATTTTCTCATCGCACAACCATAGCATCCCATCGGATCATCTCCACCGTCAATCTCCTCCTGAGCTCTGACGGCCCATATCAAATCACCCTCCGCCATGACTGGGTCCTACCATATTAGTCCATTTCATATGTTTTCCACGCATTTTTCTGTGTATTTCATTTGAAGGCCCAAACCTTGGGTTTTGCATTAAACATCATATCATTCCACAAACATTAAAATTTTAATGTTTTACATTAAAATTTCCATTTCGCCCAACTTTCGTCAGATCAATTTTCACTGTTTCACTGCATTTTTACACCGCTTTCCATTGCATCCACAAAATTCGCCTCTACTGCACTGCCATCATCATAGCATTCCACCACATCCATCCTCCCATGCATGGATTTCTTAACATGTTTGTGTGTCTTTGCAAGGTACAGGTGGTGAATACCGCCATTGCTCACAGTCACTGTTATGGTGGCACAGAGCGTAGAGAAGGCTAATTTCATAGCCTAATATTACAGAGAAGAGCCTGGGAAGGTGTTAGAACGTAATTTTCATTAAAGGATAGAGTTTAACTCTGTGAAACCCCCCAGCACCATTAAAGTTCCGAATTTCACAGACAGAGACAGTCATGAAGCGACAAAGTGTATCAGTGGATAGTCAGAGAGTTTAATGCCTGTAATTGAATAATTTTAGCTCTGGTTCACTATTTAAAGGGACGATGTACCAGATTGAAGACCTCATGATTATTGCAAAGGGCCTAAAGAGGCCTATAGCACATAAAACAATATGACAGTGTTTCACATCGGCAGAAGCTTCCTCCTGAGAAAGGACACAGTACCCATATTGTCTTTATTCTACATTGTGTCCCCAAGAAGATTTACACCTGACAGCAGTCCTAATGCTACCATAACATTTGTTGCAAAGTATTGTATACCTCATAGTCATTTATCTGCCTTTTTTTATTCACTAGAGTACTATAAGTACTGCAGCGAAATCACATCAAGAACATACCTGGAGTAAATTGCGACCTGTCGAAGACCACTCTTTCATCCAAAGAGTACCGAAGATTAATGCTCAGATATTAAAACAGAATGGGCCTCGGCCCTCTTCTTATACTCTACTTTAATGTTACATTTATTTTTTCATCTACCTCCTTTTCCTCTCTTTCAGCTATAAAACTCATGAAGAAACTCATTGAAAAGGTTGTTGATCGGATATCTGTGAATTGTAAGTTGTTTCTCTTGAGATATAGTTCTCTGTGTAAAGTTGTAAGATAGGCTGAGGAAGATGTTTTCAGACAGAATATCAAGTTGTTGGCAATGTTTTACATGACTGGTGTTTCTCTTTAATATGACAAGCACATTTCTTTGGATCCTGATTTAAAGCAGCGGTGATGTTTCTCTATCTCTGTTTCCCTTTGCGATTCATCATATTTCATTTCTTCTGGTACGCAACAGAAATCTAGCATAGGATTTACCCTCGCATGGTACCCTATGTTTCTACTCTCCCTACCTTCGATGTTTTCTGTTGTATGTGTTATCTGAGTATTGATTCAAGCTAATTAAACCAGTGTAGTGGCTATAATTTACTGCTAGCTGATGTATGGATTAATAAATCTGTTCTTGGATGTTCTGGTTGGATTTAATTGAAAGAATTGGGATACTGGGAGTTCAAAATTGTTGATTCTGCCTCACTAGGGTCCTTTTCAATTAATTGAATATTTCTAAGTTCCCTTAAGTTGGATGCCAAAGCATTGAGAGTTCAAAGTCTCTCTCTAATCTCAGGTTTTCACCTTTGTGTTTAAATCTTTAATGTTCCCTTTGTCTGAAGAGTTTACCCTTTAGGAGTTGGATCACAGGTGTCCAATGGCATGACCTGTCCCTGGACCTGATTCCTAAATGGTCACCTTGGCGGCTTCCTTGCCTTTCACCTTTTTTCTTACCATTTCATGCCCCACTATCATCTTTAAGATCCAACACTTTAGATGACTAGCCCAACTGAAAGCCTGCATATTGAATAGCAAGTAAACCCTTTCCTGACTCCATTGCCCAATGGTCTCAATTGTTCCCTGAAATCATTCCTCCTTTGTCTAGAATCCTCTTTATTCAGCCTTGTCTCATAGTGAACCCTTCTTTCCTGTTTCCCAACAACCAAACAAACAATTAAACAAACAAACCAGTGCCTATAACTAGCCTAAAACCCTAAAAACAGAGCTTCAAAGACATATACCTTTTCCTATCATAGAGAGATCCCTGTCTGGACCCAGGAGGGCTAGATCCTGAGGTCTGAAAGTGGTTCTGATATTATCTCATCTTTTGGTATTGCCAAACTTGCCAAAACATGGGAACCCCAACATAATGGCTACTCCACTGGGGAACTTTAAGTGAGACACACCTTCAAACACTTATAATAACTAAAAGAAGACTAAAGTAGCCTTATTTTGGTGGTTAATCACTGTGGTGGACAATATACCCCCTTGAAACATTCTTAACCTTCCACCTGGTGACTCCATAGCTCCTTGACTATCAAAGACTCCACTAGTGATCAGTAGGCCTGCTAATTATCTTGGTTTTCATAAGACTCCATTGGGAGGCCAGTCTTCATTAAAACATCATCCATATCAGAAGTGACAATTAGGATTAAGCTTCTTGGTTTGAAACCAACATTCTGGCTTCAATAACCATTCACACAAGGGCTTATCCTAACCCAGAACCGCCTGAAATAGTTGACAACCCTGAGAGCATTCTCAGGAAATCTCCTACACCTAGAAAGCGAACTATTTCCAAACACATCCATAGAGCTAACTCAGCACCAGAAAACTTTACAGCTCTATCAAACCCTCTAATTGACTTAGGTTTGCAAAATAGTTTACCCAGAACCAGGTCATTCAGCGCTCTAGACCAGTCAGACTTTGAGTTCATTGGTTCACCATCTCACAGTGGTCAACATAGTAGGGATAGACAGACTCCTCCATCTACACCTCTGGATATTCATTTCATTCATAACTTGGGGCTTTGTCACCCTAAATCTGCTCAACAGACTTTTTCTGGTCCTAATATCTGTGTCATCCACGTACCTGTTGCACAATAAAATCCTTTACCTCATCAAAGCATCATTATGGCAGCCTGGTATGCACCTCTGGTGTTACCTCAGCCTCTAGTGCCTTTACCCAATGATTATCAATCAAAAATCCCACACTTCATTGCTAAATAATCTACCACGGCTCAGCACCATGTAGATAGGATGGAAGATTCCTTTGACTATATGGAGATAAATGATGAGACAGTCAAAATGAGAATCTTTGCCCAGAGTTTAGGAGGCGACATGAAGAAATTGTTTAAAGGCCTACATCCTAATAGTATCCAAGACCTTCCTACTCTATATCAAACCTTCATAAACAAATGGGAAGTTAAGGCTAACCCTCTCCAAATCTTACCGGAATACAAGAACCTTAAAAGGAATGTAGGAGAGAGTGTCCATGACTATTCTACAAGGTTCAACATCGTTTACAATGCTCTTCCTCCACATATGAAACCTCCCCAAGGTATGGCCTTAGTGAAATACCCTGAAGGCTTTGATGCTGACATGGCCTACCATCTTAGGGAGAGAGATTACAACACATTGGAAGATATACAAAAAGGGGTAGTGAGTGTAGAGGCTAACCTGATTGAGAAGAAAGCCAGAATGAGGGCTAAGAAGAGGGTAACATATAGGGATGACACTGTAGCTTCCACATCTGATCCCAAGTATGACCATCTAGCCAAAAACATGGAAAATATACATAAAATGGTGGAAATAATGGTTGTCTCAGTCAGTAATCAAAACAGAAACCAAAATCATAACCAGAACCAAAACTTTAGGAGAAGCAATACCACTCCCAACAGACAAAGAGACTCGGATCAGCAGGTTATTCCCCCATTTCAAGAGAAATTTCTTGATGAAGATGAGGGAATCATAGAAGAGTCTGCGGGAACCACAATAAATATGTTTGAAATTGAAAACGTAATCCACAATTGTTCCACAGAAAAAGATCAGCCCTCACCCTCATATTGGGATGAGGAAGGATTAGAATCTGAGGATTACAGACTCGAGTTTGAAAATTCCATCATGTAGGTTAGAGAACAGTATGAACTTAGAAGCAAAAAGAACTTAAACAACTCCAAACCAAAAGCTTCTAAGATTACTATTAAGAAAATTCCTGAGAAAACTTCTAAAGTGACTGCTAAAAATAATAAATCAGCATCTGAGAGTTTTGGGAAGAACAAAGAGAAAGACAACCAAAATATCAAAAAACAAAGTCAACCAACTAGCAGCACTAGCACTGCAGTTAGTGCTCCCAATAAAACAATTCCTAACACTGTACATAGTGAGAATCTGCACACTGATTCAGCCACTAAGATGGTGGTTAACAAAACTGAGTTGAGTGTCACGAAGATTCAATCCACTTTCAATTTGGAGAGTGAGATTGCGAAAATTAAAATCTCTGTCCCACTCTCTGAGCTGGCCAATCAGGATGTATATAAAGGCCAAATTTTGAAATCTCTAAATCTAGGTGAAAACAATGATACTTTCAATTTGAGTGATGATCAACCAGCCCTTCTGTTTGGTCCAAAGATAGAAGGGAAGTTTCAGGAAGGGGTAGTACCTCCTTTTTACATCAGTCTCAACATCCATGACAAGATCCTTCACAACGCGATGCATGACTCTGGGGCATCACACAACCTGATGCATAAGGTAGTTATGGAGAGGTTAGGCCTAGAGATAACTCGTCCTTATAAAGACTTATATTCATTTGACTCTATCATAGTAAAATGTCTTGGCCTGATCAAAGATTTGTGTGTGAGCTTGACCCAAATTCCAGCAAAATGTATGGTTATAGATGTTGTAGTGGTATATGTTTCACCTAAGTATGGTATCTTATTATCAAGGTCATGGGGAGCCAAGCTGCAAGGTAAAATGCAAATGGATGGGGCATATGCCACAATCCCTGTCTTTAGCCAACTTAGGAGATTGTATAGAGAGGCACAAATTAAATTCCTGGTCAGCAGCCCTGAAAAGCCTCAAAATTCACCCCTATATTCTGTACACACAGATCTGGACTCCTTTATTCTCTACAACGATGAATCCTTAAGAGAGCCAGAATTAGAAAATAGAGATACAAACCATGAGACAGCGCCCATATATTTTGACATAATGGCCACTCTGGACTTAGAAGAAAACGAAGAAGGATCCTCTAGACAGTACACTAAATCTCAAACTCAGAGTGAACGAGAAACAGAATGCAAACAGCTGACTAGCCTTCTCTCTGAAACCCACACACAACATGAAGAACAAAACCCTCCACACTATGAAACAGACCTACCATTGCAGCACAACAATGAAATGAGCGCTAGGAAAGAAACCGATGATAAGCCCAAGAACGAACCTTTATGGGAAATGAATTTCGATGGGTCCTGTACTAGAAAGACTATCGGGGTGGGAGTGTGGTTACATAACACTGAGAGTGGCTATGCCGAGAGTCATGCCTTCAATCTGAACTTCAAGTGTACAAACAATATCGCAGAATATGAGGCTCTTATCCTAGGCTTGAATTTACTGAGAAAACTAGGAGCCCGTAGGATAGTTGTGCATGGAGACTCTGAGTTAATCATAAAACAAGTGAACGAAGAATACACAGTGAAACACCCTAGGTTGAGATCGTACAGTAATGATTCCATGGATTTGCTGAAAACATTTGTGGAATATGAACTGGTGTTTGTTCCTAGGAGTCAGAACGTAATTGCAAACGGATTAGCCTGCATAGCTACTTCATATCACAAACCCCCCAGTGACAAACAGATCATCATTCAGACAAAATAAAGACCTACAGTTCCTGACAATGAGAAATATTGGCAGGTCTTTGAGGGAGATAAGAAGATTGAGGATTTCCTGATTGGCAGGAACGAGTTTGAATTCTCTGATTCATACTCTAAATCCAAGGATAGCTGCCTGAATGAGGAACCCCCCGACGAAGAAAAATCGCCACGTAGTGTAGAAATAAACACTTTAACTGAACAGATTGGAAATACAACCAAAGAATATAAGAATGCAGATAAAGAGGAAATAGAGGTGCTACATGAAAAAGATAAGAACATACCCCGAGGTCTGGCACCCCTAGAGGATATTTTTTATTTCGATGATGTAGCGAAAAAACCCACCATAGAACACTTGGACTCTGACATTGAGGAATGCAATATAGGCGCTGGAGATAAGCCTAAGATGATAAAATTGGCTAAGTCCTTACCCGCAGACATGAAAAAGAAATACATTGACTTATTTAAAGAATTCATTGATGTGTTTTCCTGGAGCTACGAGGACTTAAAGGCTTATGACACAAGCATTATACAGCACAAAATACCCTTGAAAGAGAACCAGAAACCCTTCAGATAGAAACTTCGCAGAATTAACCCAAAACAATTGCCTGCAGTAGAAAAGGAAATAAAAAAGATGTACGAGGCAGGGATAATAGTTCCTGTGAGGTTCTCTGATTGGGTCTCGGACCTAGTAGCTGTGAGAAAGAAAATAGGTGAGATCAAACTGTGCATTGATTTCAGGAACCTTAACAGAGCCTCACTTAAAGACAATTACCCTTTGCCAAAGATGGAACACATTCTTCAGAGGGTAGTAGGCTCAAGAAGGATCTCCCTGTTAGATGGGCTTTCAGGGTATAACCAAGTTTTAGTACTCCCAAAAGATCAACTCAAGACCATTTTCACCACCCCATGGGGCACCTTTATGTACGTAAAAATGCCTTTTGGATTGATGAACGCTGGTGCGATCTTCCAACGAGTGATGGACATAGATTTTTCGGATGAAATAGGGCACTTCATTGTCATCTATCTGGATGACATAAAATTCTATTCCAAGACTGATGAGGAGAACCTAAAACATCTTAGAAGAGTTTTTGAAAAATGTAGAAGGTTCGGTCTGTCATTAAATCCCAAAAAGACTGTATTCGGGCTGCAAGAAGGTAAGCTTCTCAGCCACATTATATCTGAGAAGGGAATTAAGATAGACCCACAGAGGGTTGAGGGAATACTACAGATCACACACCCGAGAAACATTAAAGAGTTACAGTCCTTTATCAGGAAGATTAACTTCCTAAGGAGGTTTATTCCCAACATAGCTGAACACCTCAGGAATATGACTAACATGCTGAAGAAAGGTGTAGGAATTAAGTGGACTGTAGAGGCGAAAAAAAATCTTTTGAATTAGTCAAACTTGCACTCACCCGGGCTCCTGTCCTAATCAACCCAGATTTCTCAAAATATTTCTTGATATTTTCATTTTCCTCTAAGCATACAGTGGTTGCAGTTCTCCTGCAGAAAAATCCAGAGGGAATGGAACAGCCTATTGCTTTCTTCAGCAAGGCTCTGAGGGATGCACCCTTAAAATATAACATAATGGAAAAACAGGCCTATGCCTTGGTAAAGGCTTTGAAGGACTTCAGGGTGTATATACTGCATTCTCACACCATAGCCTATGTGCCTAACATAGTGGTTAAAGACATCTTGTCCCAGGATCCGGATGGAAAGAGGGGCAAATGGATCACTATGATTTTAGAATATGACCTGGAAATAAAACCCACGAAGCTGATCAAAGGGAAAGGCTTAGCTCAACTAATGGTTGAATCAAATTTACAAGCCCTTGACATTAACATGGTAGATGCCTTGGATGAACAGGAAGGATTGCCTGATCCAACTATTGAGGAAAAAATTCAAAACTCTCCATGGTATTATGATATCCTGTATGTGCTCACAAACCTCAATGCCCCTCCTAATATATCAAAGACTAAGGCCATATTCTTGAAGCTAAAAGCTATAAATTATTGCATATTGAATGAATGTTTATACTGGAAAAATGCAAATGGTCTATTGCTTAAATGTTTGCCTGAAACTGAAGCAGAGAGAATTAAACAGGAGTTCCATGCCGGAGAGTGTGGTGGCCACTTAAACTGGAAAAAAACTGCTAACAAAATACTCAGAGCGGGCTATTACTGGCCTACTCTTTTCAATGACATACAAAAAATGATAATTGCCTGCCATAAATGCCAGATTTTTTAAGGCAAGAGAAAGCTCCCCCCTTTGCCCTTACAACCCATTACAGTTGAGGGTCCCTTTTTATAGTGGGGCCTAGACTTCATAGGGGAAATACACCCTGCTTCTTCTGCACAACTCAAGTGGATCCTTACAGCCACAGACTATTTCACAAAGTGGATTGAGGCCATACCTTCTAGGAATGCCACAGATTCTGTCATCATTAAGTTCCTAGAAGACCACATCCTCTCTAGGTTTGGCTGCCTAAGAAAAATAATCATTGATAACGCTACTACTTTTGGATTCAAGAAAATGATTGATTTTTTCCACAGGTATCAAATAGCACTCAGTCATTCAACTGCTTACTACCCATAGGGTAACAGGTTAGCTGAATCATCAAACAAGAGCCTGGTGACCATTATCAAAAAGTTGTTGGAAGAGAACAAAAAGTCATGGCATAACAAGTTAGTGCATGCTTTGTGGGCTGACAGGCTTACAACAAAGAAATCCATTGGCACGTCACCATATCATCTTTTGTATGGGACAGAGGCAGTATTTCCAACCAGCCTTGGGATACCAGTGATTAAACTAGTCCAAGAGATCCAGACAGAAGAAGACAGAATGGTGAGGAGGATAAATCAGACAATTCATCTCCAACAAACAAGAGAAGAGGTCTATAACAGAGCTCTGAAAGTCCATGAAAATATTAGGAAGTTATTTGACAAGAGAACCAAGGCCTCAGACTTCAAAATTGGAGACAAAGTTCTGAAGTGGGACTCCAGGAGAGAGGACAAAGGAAAACACAGCAAATTTGACAGTTTGTGGCAGGGTCCTTACATCATACATGCCACTGTGGGTCCAAATGCCTTTTTCCCGTAAGAGCTTGATGGTACAGAGCTGTTTGGGGGTCCTATCAATGGCAAGATGCTCAAACATTACTACTGCTAATTTCCATTTTTCTAATTTTCATTTTCATTGTAAATACCATCGTTGCGTTTTATTTTCAAGAAAAAGAGAAAATGTTTCAAAAAATAGAGAAGGAAAAGGTTCAGACATGCCCAAAACATGAACCTTTGAAGTTCCAAGAAGGATGGCTCAAACATGATCAAAACCTGAGCCAAAATAAATATAGCAAGATGGTCCTAATCTGCTCAAAATCTGGATCAGAAAAGGAGAAAGAAGAATCAGCTCTAGCAGGCCCAAAACCAGAGCTAAAAAAAAAGAAAAAAAAGAAGAAGAGAATAGTGACTCTAACAAGCTCAAAACTTGAGTCACGAGGAAAGGAAGGACGCTCCAAGATTACAAGGTCTCAAGGCTCCAAATTTTGTCTTCAAAGTTTCTGCAATTTCAATCCATGTGCAACTGTCTTTATGCCTTGGATCCACAGCCAACTAGACTATCTAATCCTAGTTGGACTATTATTAAATTTCTGTTGTAGAATGTAGAGAAGAAATCTGCTAGACAGTTTAATCCTAGCAGATACTAGAATAGGTAGAGAAACTATGAGACCAACAGTTTAATCTGGTCTCATGGAGGAATAAGGGTAGAAATAGACTAGTTGTCTTCGACTTTCAATAAAAAATGATGAAGAAGGTCTGTAAATTCAAATGTACCTTGAAGAAAAAAATTAGGATTGTAGTTTGGGTAGGTAGATTGTTTGGGGAAAGTTTTTTGCTGATTTACTCCACCATGTTTGTACAATTGAATCAAAGAAGAAATATGGTCCAAGAGATCAGGCATCTAGCCTACTCCAAAGATTTATTTTTTGAAATTATTGACTCCTTCAAGAAGAAGCCATCCCCATGTGGAGCCACTGTTAGCCACCTATGAAATTTTTTTCAAGAAAACCGGTGGCTAAATTGTTTTGTGAGCCTTAAAAATATACATTTCCTATGAAAATATCTCATCCTTGAAGCCTCTGTGTGTCCTTTGCCTTTAAAGAAGATCTTCACTGATGTTTCCATTCAAAAAGCCTCACTGTCTGTGAAAAAAGTGTGCTCAGAAAGCCTTGTTTTTCCCTTTATATCTCTGCAAATTTCCCCATTTTTAACCTTTTTCCCATTTGCAAGGTTTCCCCTTTTAACTCCAAAATCCCTCCTAAATCTTCCAAACCATCCATTTCATCCTTTAAGACCAAGTGAAATCCCTTCAACTGGTCTTAAAACCCCTTTATCCCCCCACTGAAACCTTTTTCCAACCTTAAAAATCTTCTTTTTTGGCTAAAAAACCCATTTTTATTATAACACAGGCTTAAGCCCCTTTCGGCTAAGCTGCGCCCCTTTCTCCGCATATAACCTAGCACTGAGACCAAGCGCTAGGCCCCCCCAGGGCTAATCACAATTAGGAGATTGGTCAGAGCGTTTTTCTTGTGTTAATGGTAAACTCCCGATGTGATTAGCTTTCGTCCCTAACCACTCCCCCTCCATGAACCTGAGCGCTAAGACTAAGCGGTAGTACATAAGGCGTTTATCACATCGGAGGATCAGAGCGGAACGTGCTTTCCATTATGAAAACAAAAAGCTCCGATGCAATGGTGTTGTAGTCTGTTGGCTCTTGAAATGATCTCAGCCCTAGATCTGAAAAGATCTGACGGCCTAGCGCTAATCGCATCACGCCAGTCCACGCATCCCCTCCTTTTTTTTTCCCCGATCGTGATCCTCCGATCCGATCACAGTCGTTGATCTCTCAAGATCCAATGGTCCAGAGTTCATCGGTCCTGTTCGTCACGCCAGTTTTCCTCCCCGACGATTTAATCTCTCGTCGCGCCAGTTTTCCTCCCCGCCGATTTAATCTCCGCTGTCGATCTGACCCAGATCGGACGGTTGGTGCTCAATCGCACCATCGCCCATCAGAAGTTCTTAAATATATCACCACCTGTCATCCTCTGATGTGATTAGATCACGACCATTCATCCTGTAGATCCGACGGTCCAGATTAAACATGCCTTTGACTTTGCGCCACTTAACCGACCGTGCATCTCCCTTCATCGCGCTCCATCTCCCACCGTCCGATCTCCCCACTCTGGATCTAACGGCCCACAGAAATATCATGTTTATTTTGTGTTCAAAGTTTAATATCTCAGAGCTACGTGATATGGGCAGTTTTCCAGAGCCATGTGTCAGCCAAAGACCCATATCGCATTGAAAAATTGAAAATAGCCTTTCGGCCCTTTTGTCACGCGATACCAGCGGTTTTCCGTCCTAAAACCACTTCCCCACTTCATTACCCAAAAACTCATCTGCAGATCCTGACCATTGATATTTGTAGATCAACGGCTCCCATTTCATCTCGCGTCTCCTGCATATTTTCTCATCGCGCAACCGTAGCATCCCATCGGATCATCTCCACCGTTGATCTCCTCCTAAGATCTAACGGCCCATATCAAATCGCCCTCCGCCATGACCGAGTCCCACCATATTAGTCCATTTCATATGTTTTCCACGCATTTTTCTATGTATTTCGTTCGAAGGCCCAAACCTTTGGTTTTGCATTAAACATCATGTCATTCCGCAAACATTGAAATTTTAATGTTTTACATTAAAATTTCCATTTCGCCCAAATTTCGTCATATCAATTTTCACTGTTTCGTTGCATTTTTCCATCGCTTTCCATTGCATCCACAACATTCACCTCTACTACGCTGCCATCATCATAGCATTCCACCACATCCATCCTCCCATGCATGGATTTCTTAACATTTTTGTGTGTCTTTGCAGGGTACAGGCAGTGAATACCACCATTGCTCACAGTCACTGTTATGGTGGCACAGAGCGCAGAGAAGGCTAATTTCAGAGCCTGATATTACAGAGAAGAGCCTGGGAAGGTGTTAGAATGTAATTTTCATTAAAGGACAGAGTTTAACTCTGTGAAACCCCCCAGCACCATTAAATTTCCGAATTTCACAGATAGAGATAGTCATGAAGCGGCAAAGTGTATCAGTGGATAGTCAGAGAGTTCAATGCCTGTAATTGAAGAATGTTAGCTCTGGTTCACTGTTTAAAGGGCAGATGTACCAGATTGAAGACCTCATGATTATCGCAGAGGGCCTAAAGAGGCCTATAGCACAGAAAACAATATTGACAGTGTTTCACATCGGCAGAAACTTCCTCCTGAGAAAGGACACAGTACCCATAGTGTCTTTATTCTACATTGTGTCCCCGAGAAGATTTCCCCCTGACAGCAGTCCTAATGCTACCAGAACATTTTTTACATAGTATGGCAGACCTCATAGTCATTTATATGCCTTTTTTTTATTCACCAGAGTACTATAAGTACTGCAGCGAAAGCACATCAAGAACATACCTGGAGTAAATTGCAGCCTGTCGAAGACCACTCTTTCATCCAAAGAGTACTAAAGATTAATGCTCAGATATTAAAACAGAATGGGCCTCGACCCTCTTCTTCTACTCTTCTTTAATGTTACATTTAGTGTTTCATCTACCTCCTCTACCTCTCTTTCAGCTATAAAACTCATGAAGAAACTCATTGAAAAGGTTGTTGATCAGATATCTGGGAATTGTAAGCTGTTTCTCTTGAGATATAGTTCTCTGTGTAAAGTTGTAAGATAGGCTGAGGAAGATGTTTTCAGACTCAATATCACGATGTTTACAATGTTGTACATGACTAGTGTTGCTCTTTAATATGACAAGCACATTTCTTTGGATCATGATTTAAAGCAGCAGTGATGTTTTTCTATCTCTGTCTCTATTTCCCTTTGTGATTCATCATATTTCATTTCTTCTGATATGCATCAGAAATCTGGCATAGGATTTACCCTCGCATGGTACCCTATGTTTCTACTCTCCCTAACTTTGATGTTTTCTTCTCTATGTGTTATCTGAGTATTGATTCAAGTTAATTTAACCAGTGTAGTGGCTATAATTTACTGCTAGCTGATGTATGGATTAAAAAATATGTTCTTAGATGTTCTGGTTGGATTTAATTGAAAGAATTGGGATACTAGGAGTTTAGAATTGATGATTCTGCCTCACTAGGGTCCTTTTCGATTAATTGAATCTTTCTAAGTTCCCTTAAGTTGGATGCTGAAGCATTGAGAGTTCAAAGTCTCTCTCTGATCTCAGGTGTTCACCTTTGTGTTTAAATCTTTAATGCTCCCTTTGTCTGAATATTTTACCCTTTAGGAGTTGGATCACAAGTTTCCAATGGCATGTCCTGTCCCTGGACCTGATTCCTAAATGGTCACCTTGGTGGTTTCCTTGCCTTTCACCTTCTTTCTTACCATTTCATGCCCCACTATCATCTTTAAGATCCAACGCTTTAGATGACTAGCCCAACTGAAAGCATGCATATTGAATAGCAAGTAAACCCTTTCCTGACTCCATTGCCCAATGGTCTCGAGTGTTCCCTGAAATCATTCCTCCTTTGTCTAGAATCCTCTTTATTCAGCCTTGTCTCATAGTGAACCCTTCTTTCCTATTTCCCAACAACCAAACAAATAATTAAACAAACAAACCAGTGCCTATAACTAGCCTAAAACCCTAAAAACAGAGCTTCAAAGACATATACCTTTGCCTATCATAGAGAGATCCCTGTCTGGACATAGGAGGGCTAGATCCTGAGGTCTGAAAGTGGTTCTGATGTTATCTCATCTTTTGGTATTGCCAAACTTGCCAAAACATGGGAACCCCAACAGATGGCATGGTCCCTTGCCCTTTGGAGGCAGTAAACACATGCCTCTTCCCTCTTTGATATGTGAGAGGAAAATACTTGATAAGTTTCATTTGAATATATTCTTCATGATTGACCTTAAGGCTACTTTTCTTCTCATCAGTAATCCATGCATTTGTGTCCTCTTCATTTTGTTCTTGACTGCCTTCTTGAGAGGCACTTTCATTTTCCGCCATTCTATCATCACTACCATGATCTTCATCATTGTCATCCTCTTACATATCTTCTGCATTGTTATCCTCTATGTTTGAAACATTATCATTCTCTGTGTTGTCACTATTAGAGGTGTTTTTATCAGTGTCTTCATCACTGTCTTGTGCATTTTCATCTTCATGGCTGGCCTTTATGTCATTGTTCCCTTCACCACTGCACTGTTCACTGCCTTTGTCTTCATAATCTGTCTCTTCAATATCGGTCCCTTCTTCATTAGTGTCATTGTTTTTCCCACTACCATGCTCACTATTTTCATAGTCATCACTGTCATGTTTACTAACTTCTTATTCTAATTTTGTCTCTATCTCTTCTTCAAATTCAGCCTCTGTTTCTTGACTAACATTTGTCTCTTCCTCTTCATTTGGCTCACTACCTTTTTCTTCTTCACTGTCCTGCCCATTTCCTTTGTTTTTAGAATCTGCCTCATCACTGCTTGCATCATTGTTATTTTCTCTGGGGTCACTGTTAGAGGTACCTTCATCAATTTCTTCATTTTCCTCAAACTCTTTGTTGTCCCCTGTAATGTCCTCATTTATTTCATTTTGATCACTGTAATCCCCTTCTATATATCCTGCCTTGTCATCTATTTCTTCTTCATCATTACCACTTTCTTCATTTTCATTTTCCTCTCCCTCATCACTAGTTTCTTTCTCTTGACTGTATCTTTCTTCTTGGTTGTCATTTTCCTCCTTGTCACTGTTTTCCTCTTGTTCTTCATCACTTTATTCTTGTTATGATGCTTTAGGAGAAGGTGAAGGAGGGAAGTTCTCTTGGGGAGAGGATTCATGTGTGGATGAGGAATCATGGTCAGTCGGGGTTGATGGAGTAATTGAGGAAGGTGGATGGGATGATGATGATAAACTTTGCAGAGGAATAGGTTGTGGATTTTTGAAACATCATGGGTGACGAATACTTCCCAAGGGATACCATGTTGCTCTAATTGATGCAACACAATCATCTTGATAAGAGAATGGTGGAAAAGACTCTGCTTTTGTTGTGAAGGAGGCCTCTTTTGCACAATGTATGACATCTTATCAATACTTCTATAAAGGTAATAAGGAAAATGCAGTAGCTTGGTCCTAGTGAAGTTAATAAGCAGTCTTATATGGTAGGAATAGAGCCTAGAAAAACTACCCTCACAGGTGAAGTATTTCATGATGACTTTCATTAAAGGGGCATATCTTTCCAATAGATGGGAAAAGGGAAAAATAGTCTTGCAATCAGCTTGGTATATTGGTTTAAAGAAATACTGGTAATGGCTTAAGTCCAAATTCACCTGTTTGAACCATTTTTCTCCCATGCAAGGTATCTCAGTGGCCATAGCAATTGTATTGGTGGACAGCTCAAAATTTACCCCAGCTAGGTGTACTTGGTGGTTATGGTGGTTTAGGATGAAAAGTCTGGTCAATTCAGGGTGACTTTTGACTCTTTTCACTTTTTCACAGAAATCATAGCATCCTACCTCTTGGAAATATGCAACTGTGGTAGGGGAGGTTGTCAACTCCTTGGTGCTCAAAGGCTCAAACATGTTTTCTCTCCCACCCTTTCTTTGTGGTCCCCTAGGCCTTTGGCCTCCCTTGCCATTGTCATCACTATCTTCTCTAGAAATTTTATCTCTACTCTTGATTTTGAAATCAAAAACTTGAAGTTCCTTGTGAAATGATATGAAGATGGTGAGTGGGTTGGTGAGGAGATAGTAGTATCAAGTCTAGGTAGTGTGAAGGCTATTTGTGCAAATGGAGAGGTTTATTTGGTAGAGGAGCCGCTTCTTAGCATGGATACCAAAATTATCTCTTCCTTTAGGGTTTCTAACTTTCTCTCTAAGTTCACCCTTTAAAACGGTATGAAAGGGGGCAATAGATCTAAATACCTCTTATAAAAGCTCCGGAGGTTCCAAGCAAAGAAAATTAGGAGTTTTGAACAAATCTGGAGCTTTCACTGGCTTGAGAGGCTTCCTAGCTGAACGCGCAGCACAAGAGCGCAGCACTTGAGCCAGTCGGTTTGAACTTGCACGAGCTATCGGGTCGCCCCTGAACGCAGAACGGGAGCGTAGCATAGGCAAAGGGTCTTCATGCAACACCTGAACGGGCCAGTGCGTAGTGTGGGAAGACCTGCACGGTGTCGAGCGAGGCCTAAACAGCCCGATGCGTATCATGGGCAAAGTTTGCACGCGGTTGGGCGAGGCCTGAACGGCGGTTGGGCGTCGAGCTTCTCCTGCACGCACAAAGGGTAGTTCTAAACGGTGTCAGGCGAGTCGATCGGGCGGTCCTGCACGCGGTAAGCGTGTAGCGCGCTACTACAGGAGCACAGTGCCCAGTTGTATTTTACAAAAAGAGAACCCACAGGTGCGTAGAGCATGCTTACAGGAGCGTAGCGCAGGGCTTCTCCTGCCCGAAACTTGCCAGAAACCCTGATTTTTTACTTGAAAGCTTTCTCTCCTCTTTGGAATATGATAAATGAGTTGAGTGATGAATGTGGTGCCTTTGCATCCTTGGAATCAAAAAATTACAACTAAAAACCCACTTTGCTAATATTTTCTTTTGACCTTTTCATCCTTTTATTGATATTTCTTTCACCTTTTTTTGCAGGAGGTGATTTAAGCATAAAAATGATTCTTTGGTGGGTGATTTTGAAAATATAACTTTTCTTCCCCCTCTTACTGCTTTTGACAATGAGATCTACATTTTGTCCAAGACTGTAAATCATGCCTACCATGTCTTCTTTGGGACACTTCTATGTTGCTCATGCATGTACCTTGACACAAATTAATTTTGTTTTCTTGGTCATTTTTGGAATTTTTACAACTTTAGTCACTTCAACAGAAAACTCATGTTTTTCTTGGTGTTCTATTTTGACATTTTACCTCCTGATTTCCTTCTCTTGACCATTTTGAAAACATTTGACTGCACTTGAAACTTAGGTTACCTAACACTGATATTATTTGCAATTTTCTCCCTTAGGTGCATTGAAACAGTGTTGCCTTGACAACCCATGTAAGTCATCCTCTGATATTTTTCAACTTCTACCTATTGTCATCAAGGAGGTCTCTCACCTTCATTTCTTGTTTCAATAAATCTTCAATTTATGCTCAGTGGCGCTTATTTACCTCTCTCCTTGTGATCCTTTGCATGGACTCCTTGCTGGGCAACACCTGTATTGCCAATCAGTTGTAAAAACCCTGATTCTCTTTGTTCATAGGCATCTTGTCTCCCTTTTTCTGTGAATGTCCTTGAGGAGTTTGGCATCTCACTTTGCCTCTCTTATGTTGATAATAATCATAAATCATTCCTGCAGAAATGTTTTAAGATGGGTAACTATCCTTTTGTAGAATCTATGCTTTGATCAAAGGAGGTTTCTCCTGAAGGTTTTTTGATACCTATTGGACAATCATAAGCTCACCCTCCTTTTCATTTGATTTCATCTTTGGGCACATGTAAAACAGTGAGTTTAGAAAACCAAAACAATGAATAACCTAGGAGACCCTACATGACCTATTGGGAGGCCTTTTGTACTTGGCCTTTGGCTGAACACTTAACTTAGGGTTTGTAGGTGTAAAATAGAGCATTGAAAAACCTTTATGCATTGTAATCCTAGAAACTGATAACTTTGATTTATCTAAAGAGCCTAGAAAGGTAGCTTAAAACCACCAATGCTTGAGGCATTTGGTGAATAGGGGAAAGGTTAGGCTACTTGGAAATCCAAGGTGTAAGTAGAAGGGTTAGGCAAACAGAAACAGAGTGGTAAGGTTAGAGGTGGCAAACATAGTGAGAATGAGTGGCATAAGTCCATGATTTGGTCTTCTGGGAGTGATAGGCTGGCCATGCCTTGATAGAACAGTGAAAAATTTATCCTAAGGATAATGAAGGCAATGAGATTTCTAGAACTCATAATATTCATGAATTTTGTTTCTAGAAATCTCGGATAAACATTTAGTCATCTATAGAAAGCAGAAAATTACTGATAACTAACAATGCAGTCAGGGTATATTTACAATATCTTACCAAACGCCCCACACATGCAAACTTACAAAGAATTACCAGGCGTGTCAAACTCTGTAGACGGTTTAATTGGTTCATTGACCCAAAGTTACCCAGTCAACAGTGTTCAAAACCCTGGTTACACGTATGATTCTACCTAGAACATACCTGAACTCGGCTACCAAAGTCATCACATGCCTCCGTAAAATTTGACAAGTAGGGCATCGCCGTATCACCATTAGCACTGAGGACCCTATCCTCTAGCTCAGGGGACCCAGTACGCAAATAGATATACTGACAAAAGAGCTCCCCCCCAACAGCCATTTTCAAACCAAGGACCACATTATGCACAATCCCCAGCACAAGACCCGCCTATGCAGAATAATGCACAATTGAACTTTGTGCAGCCTTCCCAAAACCAACCGTGCCAACCCTATAACCAGGAGAACTACCCTCCTAACGTGGTTAAGAGAAAAGGAAAAAAAAAGCCTTAAGGAGTTCCTGGATAGGGGGGGGGAAATCAAAAATTCCCTCCTCGATCTCAGGTTGGAGGCAACTCCAACTGAAATCAAAACCAGGAGCCAAGCAATTCCCAACGGCTGAACAAAAGGCCAACTCTCAGAACAAGCCACTATTGTTCAATCTGTGGTGAGTACGGTCATTACACTCACAAATGTCTCGACCTCCCTGAGCTGAAGAAGTTGTAGGGTAACCGTGGGCAAGTGGGATCCGCCCAGTAGCAGGCAGTCATACAGGAGCCCTTACCCCATCAAGGGATAGTTATAAATCAGCAACAAACTCTCGATGACTCTGAAAAGAACAACCACGAAATCTACATGACTAGCGAGGAAATTTTTTTTCAAACATGGAATCGAAATTACGATACCCCACCAGACACCAGCACGTTAGGGGCTAGTACCAGTGCACAAACAGCACCTTTGACCATATCAAAGATGCCTATTGAACCCTTACCAAAGATGGCTAAAGGACCAACTAGGCGAGCAGGAAACTACTCCAAAGCAGCCCATAACTATAGCATTGTGGATGATCTAGCTCAATCTCCCACTGTTATTTCAGCTTTGGAAGTATTATAGTCATGCCCAAAGCAACGGAAAGCCTTGCTTTATATGTTAGGCATTATTGACCCTACTGACACACATCTAATGGATTTTAATTTAGACAAAGCCACCCCTAAGCTTCCTTCAATGGTCACCTTTTAGATACCAGTTTCGGTCCAAAATATTACCATTCACCTATGTGTCATTGACGAGGGTGTATCCACATGCATCATGTCAAAGAATATTTGGAAAAATATAGGGTCTCCCGAACTAAAGCCATCAGTCATCACGCTTAGAGCATACGATGGTCACCCTTCAACCCCCGTCGGTCTCTACCAAAACGTCCCAATCTGCTTAGCCGAAATGATGGTCCTTATAGAAATTGAAGTCTTGGACACTCATTTGGACTATAATATACTCCTTGGTGAAATTTATATGTACGCCATGTCATCCATCGCCTCCTCCATATTCTGCACTGTGATGTTCCCCCATGAGGACCGCATTGTTACTGTCGACCAATTGACGCATAGCGAAAAACGACCCCTAACAAACACCATTGTAATTCTAACCTACGTAGATACATCCAAAGATGTGCTTTCAGGGTACTAATAATATATCCCCGACCAGTTCAAACCGTCTTCCATCCTAGGATCATTCCTAGGAGATCTCCCCATCATACCTAAGTCATCACCTGATGTCACAGGAGCTCCGGTGTGCATGATTTCCACATCAAGCGTTGAAGCTAGTTAGGACACAGACACAAGTATTAATGACACTGATTCCTCAACTACGACAGCCTCTCTAGCCTACGCCACTTCCCAAACCCCTTTCCTCTACCCCCTAGCTGGTTTCGTATCCCAGCAGGTTTTGGCAACAGTGGTGTTACCAAACATCTCTTTCGCAATACCATTTTGGTATCTCATTCCCCCTACTGGGACAAGAGCCACACACATCACTGCCACAAGGTTAAATCCCCTCAGTCCCAAGGAGGCCCCACCCATATAGGAAATTGTCGAATGCAAAGGAAGTTCCCATTGCAAAACCGATGATTACGGCTAAGAAAAACGAGAGAGGAAAGAGGGTGGAGACTCCCGCCATACAAAGGGAATCACCTGGTTGTGCCATATTTGATGTAGTAGGACACCCTAACCACATCTGCCCAGAGCTAAATGAATTAAAACAGTTCCTTGGCTCTGAGGCAAACATCACAACTCTGCGTTCCCGTAAAAAGGAACTTGCCACCAAAAGTAAAGGCAAAGCTTTGCGTACCAATCACACATGTGCTATCTACAGAAATTATGAGCACTATACCCATAATTTCCTAGAAATACCACGATATAGGAACGCCTTACACACCATCGAGCGATCCTATCAAGAGGATCCCTCCACCCAATCATCGGGAGATGAACCTCGTACCATCTTGTACCTACAGGAGGAACGACAGTCACCAGAAATACTCTCGTTAATATTTCCCCCTCCTATCATATGTTGCACGATGTGCGATGAACATGGTCACTTCATCAAATAATGTGCATCCCTGGAAATCATCCACAAATGTATCCCATATAACATTTTTATTACGTCGTTTTGTGGGCAGTGCAGTTCACATGCCCTTTATGTACCAACAACCACCCTCTGGAAAATTGCCACTATATCCCTCGATTCTAAGTAGCACTGGCTAGTTTGCGCTCAGCCATAGTCCGCCTCTCCCAAGAAGATGGCACGGACTCAGAATCCATGAACAGCTCGATAACCCAAGAAGATGTGACAAGCAGGTCCATCCTCTTCCTATCAACTAAAAAGCGAACAATCAGGAAACCCTTAGTTTCCCCCAACTGCTCTCTACAGAGAATACCAACATGTGCGTTATGAAAAACACCCAACCATGTGGTCGCCACTTGCCCTGATTTAGCAGCGTTGCGATGCTAGTACCCCACCATACCACAAATTGAACATGACGAGACCCCCATATCTAGGCTATTATGCCCAGTATGTCAGGGAAATCACTGTGGATAGTGTTGTAACTATATCATGCGAGTTCATCCTCTCATTGATATGATTCATACAATAGAGAAGAAATAGGATGATCTTCTCAAATGATATAGAAAGTACATCACCCCTAGGCTAGTAACCCCACATACAAATCAGCGTGATGGGAAAACTGGGACGGCGCACTGACCAAGCATGACCCAGGCCAAACCTAGGATAACATATGGACTTTGTGACCTGAATGACCACTGGTTCAATCAGTGCAAAGAACTGAAGCCCCTCGCAAGCAGTTTTCACACAGTCTCTTCACAGCCACAAAGAATTCTCTCTAACCAAGAGAATATCACGCATACCTATTGCCGGATTTGTTCACAATTTCACCATACAATTAAATGTGAGCATATCCCCAAGCTAAGAGTGACAAGAGCAGTGTTAAATTTACACTTCCCAAAGAGTTAGACACACCCAAGCCAACAACACGTAAATGGAAGCAGAAGACCTCATCTTCTACCACAGATCCTTTCCACACATCCATACCTGGGACGACGAGTAGTGTTGATTCCCATACAATCTACTCAATTGGTATAGTGGTACCATGCACCATCTGCACTGGCTAGAACCATGAGCCAAAGGCACTCCCATTAATGGGAACATTCAGGCACCTCTGCACCAGGCACAATTTCCACCAATAGGAAATTGACCATCCTAACGGGGGACCCAACCTTGCGCTTACACAAACTCCCATCACGGAAATTCTTCCCCCACCAAAGGTTGACGACACGATACACCATATACAATTCATATCATCATGTATCGGAACTATGACTCGAGTTGTCTTCTCATCTGCCATAGGTGTCGAGTCAACTGCAACTATAAGAGTAGTTGTTCCTATAACAATGCAGTCCCAATCTATCTACACTCTGTCGACCGCATCTGGTTCCACCACATCAACGATGGAATCCTTATCATGTCTCTCAACTAGCTTCGTAAGGATTGAACCCATTTAGCATAATCTTGCATAGGATCAATCCCCCTTAGGCTCCCTATTTCATTCGGATGAGGACATCATAAAGGTAATGACAGAGCCAGATTATCCATGGGATGAAATGCATCACCGTTTGCTTTTTCTCCCCAAGCACATGTTCAATCCTGTCAAGACAAAATAATAAGATATCTATGCAATCAAATCAAAATATTTCCTCCCATCAGGAAAAGTTGATTGGTTCAAAAATCCCATCCCAGCACCCGATGCATTCGAGGAAGGAAATATGTCAAACATCTCATCTACTATCAAGGTGAACATATCCCAAAACCCTACAAAGGTCGAAGAAATCTCACTGGTGGTAGCATGCTCTCCAGAGGAAATAACCTCTTATACTCAACTGCTACAAGAGTATCGAGATATCTTTGCGTGGTACTACTCAGAAATTCCTGGGCTTAGTCCTACTATCACAGAGCACCATATTTACACTTGGCCTGATGTACCTCCAGTGCGCCAGAGACAACGTCAACTGCACCCATCAAAGGCAGAAGAAATAAAATGAGAAATCGATAAGCTTCACAAATCCGGGTTTATCTACCCCATTTCTTACACATCGTTGGTTTCCAACCCTGTTCTCGTCATGAAAAAATAGGGCACCATACACGTTTGCACCAATTTTTGGGATTTGAACAAAGCTTGTCCCAAGGACAATTATCCCACCCCATTCATCGAATAGGACATCGATGCTTGTGTGGGGCATGAGGCTCTCTCCTTTATGGACGGATTCTTTGGGTATAACCAAAGTCAAATCTGCCATACAGACTGGTACAAAACCGCATTCACCACCCCCTGGGGCACATTCGCATACAAGGTAATTCCATTTGGCCTAAAAAATGTTGGAGCCACCTTCCAAAGGGCCATGAATTATATTTTTCATGACTTGGCATACCTTATCCTTGTCTACATGGATGACCTAACCATCCTCTCCAAGAAGGGTTCAGACCATCTCTAGGATCTGTGATTCGTATTCCAACGATGTCGTTGTTACAACCTACGCTTGAACCCCCTCAAGTGTGTATTTTTCATCACAACAGGTAGACTCTTAGGTTTTATAGTGTCCCAGCAAGGGATTCGCGTGGACCCCCTCAAGGTTCAAGCTATCAAAGAGGTACCTCCACCTCGAACCCTCAAGCAACTACAAAGCCTGCAGGGGAAGGCCAATTTTTTGAGATGCTTCGTCTCGAATTATGCCAATTGCACTCAAGGGTTCTTGCGCCTCCTTTGCCAGGACATTCCATTCAAATGGGATGATCACACCCAAAAAGCGCTCGATGTGTTGAAAGAAAGATTATCTTCAACAACACTTATCAGTCCCCCAGACTATGACAAAGATTACATCCTATATCTATCAGTTTCTGAGTCCACCTTAGCCGGAGTTTTGATCCAGGAATGCCCAGATGGGAAGCAGCATGTAATTTATTACTTCAGTAAAACCTTATCGGGCCCAGCATTAATATATGAGCCTGAAGAAAAGACTGCCCTAGCATTAATACATGCAGTCCAGAAGCTTCGCCACTACATGATCATCTTAAAAACCACTACGGTTATCGCATATATTAATCCCATCAAATACCTGCTCACACACCGCCTAATGAACCATAAGTACGCCCATTGGATAGTCATTCTCCAAGAGTATTACTTACAATTTTTCTCCCCTAAAAGAAAAAAATACTCTTATCTTAGCAAAGTTCATTATGGACCTCCCAAGGGATACCAAGGGATCACTAGTAAACGATTCGCTACCAGGTGAACATCTATTCTTCGTAGCAACCGACGACCCTTGGTACGAAGACATTCTCCTCTTCCTATGAACTCAAAAGTTTAGACCTCATCTCACTCAAGATGACCATCAATGCAGACGCCAACAAGCCCTCTGATATCTCCTCATGGGATATGTCTTGTACCGACGGGGCATCGACACCATTTTACTTCGATGCCTCACTCACGACCAAGCAGAACAAGCCCTCAATGACTGCCACACAGGTGCTTGCGGCAGCCACCAATCTGGAATGGCCACCACCCAAAAATTCCTATGGGCAGGATATTTTTGGCCCTCCCTGTTTCATGATTGCATTACAGCAGTCAAGAGATGCGAGCGATGTTAGCGCTTCGCTCATAAGGCAAGAGCCCCTCCCGCTCCTCTGCACCCTGTCATCGTCATCGGCCCCTTTTGTAAATGGGGAATTGATTTCATGACTTGAAACCCCGCATCATTGGGCAATCATAAATATATCATAGTGGTTGTCGATTATTTCAGCAAGTGGGCAAAAGCCATGCCCACATACGACAACACCGCAGAAATCGCCGCTCGATTTCTGTTTAAGCACGTGATTGCTCGGTTCGGCGTTCCCAAAGAGTTAGTCTCCTACCATGGGAAACACTTCGAGAATGAATTTTTCGAGGAGTTATCTCACCACCTCGAATTCACCCACAAATTTTCTTCATCATACTACCCCAAATCCAACGAACATGTAGAAGTTGTAAACAAAGTACTCAAAACTATGTTACAACGCATGGTGAATAACCATAAAACCAACTGGCACCATATGCTATTTCCTTCCCTATGGGCATACCGCACAAGTGTGAATACGTCCATTGTTTTCACTCCCTTCCACTTGGTATACGGGGTCGAATCCATGATTCCCATAGAACGCGAGATCCCAAATTTACATGTTGTCATCGAACTTCTTGATGATATCCAACTGACGACGATCGCTGCGACACAACGAGGCCCATAAGAAACAGGTAAAAACATCATTCGACCACCACATCAACCCTTGCTCATTCACCGAGGGAGAACTATTCCTTCGCTATGATGTCTCAAAAGAAGCCCTAGGGCTAGGAAAGTTCGAAACCTTATGGAAAGGACCCTACATCATAAAACATTGCCTCCTCAAGGGGGCATACATCTTGACGGAACCAGATGGGACATACCTCAGCAACCCCGTCAATGGCCTTTACCTCAAGAAATTCTATCCATAAGGGCCAAGAAGGCCCTACCCTAGAGTCAATGTGCACAAACCCAACCATTTTAAATTTTTTTTCCAAAAGACTTTTTACAAAATGTGCTCGAGGGTCATAATGGATTACCAACCCAAACCTTACTTTGGATTCGCCAATGGAGCATCATGATGGTCTCAAATTTTAGCAGCAATTTCCTAGGTCATCTATCACCTTGACTGATCGCCACTTTGCATCGGCGGTGTGTGTATCGGTTCAGCAACAAACAATCAGGCAGAATATGACGTCATCATCAGACTTATGTGTGACGCCCTCCATCAAGGCATATGCCATATGCATGTCTACCTCAATTCCCAATTAGTAGTATCACAGTTAAACCAAACATTTGAGATAAGAGATTCACATCTATTTAGAAAATATTTGCGTGCAAAAATATTAAGTAGAAAATTTGACTACATTACATTCACACATGTACTAAGGAGTCAAAACCAAATTGTTGATCGCATAGCTAACAATACTCTAAACTAGAATGCATCTCGAATAAACCTTCATACATAAAAAACAAAAATAATAGACATCCATCAACATAACATAATCCATAAGCAGAAATAGGGGGCACACCATGTAGAGCCACAAAAAATATCTCTCATATATATATATCAACATAACATAATCCATAAGCAGAAATAGGGGGCACACCATGTGTTGGGGTTCCCATGTTTTCGCCAGATTGGCAAGACCAAAAGATGAGACAACATCATAACCACTTTCAGACCTCAGGATCTAGCCCTCCTGAGCCCAGAGATGGATCTCTCTATATATGTCAAAGGTATTATGTCTTTGAAGCTCGAATTTAAGATATTAGGCTAGTTATAAGGCTCGGGTTTGTTTGTTTGATGTATGTTTGGTTGTTGGGAATCAGGAGAGAAGGGTTCAATATAAGACAAGGATGAGCAAAGAGGAATTTAGGCAAAGGAGAGATACTCCAGGGAACATTCAAGACCATTTGGCAATGGAGTCAGGAAAAGGTTTACTTGCTATTCAATGTACAGGCTTTCAGTTGGGCTAGTCATCTAAAGCATTGGATCTTAAAGATGACTGTGTGGTGGGAAAGGCAAGAAATAAGGTGAAAGCAAGGAAACCTCCAAGGTGACCTTTAGAAATCAGATCCAGGGACAGGGCATGTCGTTGGACACATGTGATCTAAAATCCAAAGGCTAACTCTTCAGACAAGGAACATTAAAGATTTAGAACACAAAGTTAAAGGCCTGAGATCAGAGAGAGACTTTGAACTCTCAATGCTTCGGCCTCCAGCTTGAGGGATCTTAGAAAGGTTAAATTAATTGAAAAGGATCCTAGTGAGATAGAGACAGAGTTCTAGACCTCCCAGTGTTCCCAATTCATTCAATTATATCCTCACAAGAAAATCTAAGAATAGATTCATTTAATTCATACATCAGCTAGTAGGCAATGACATCCACTACACTGGTTAAATTAACTGAAATCAACCCTTAGATAGCACATTTAGTAGAAAACATTGAAGGCAAGGAGAGCAGAAACATAGGGTACCTAACAAGGGTAAATCCTATGCCATATTTCTGATGCAAGCCAGTAGAAGTAAAGTGAAATGAACTGCAAGTTAAAAACAAATACAGAGATAGAAAAACATCACCGCTGCTTTAGATCAGGATCCAAAGAAATGTGCTTGTCATATTAAAGAGCAACACCAGTCAAGTACAACATTACCAAAAGTTGGATATTCAGTCTGAAAACATCTTCCTCAGCCTATCTTACAACTTTACACGGAGACTATGTCTCAAAATAAACAGCTTGTAGTTCTCTGATAACCGATCAACAACCTTTACAATGAGTTTCTTCATGAATTTATAGCTCGAGTGGAGCAGAGAAGGAAGGTGAAAACTAAATGCGGCATTAAAACTCAGAAGAGGAAGAGGGCTGAGGCCCATTCTGTTTAAATTCTGAGCATTTATCTTTGGCATTCTTTGGGTGAAAGAATGATCTTCTTCAGGCTTCCATTTACTCTGGTATGACTCTGATGCACTCTAGTTGCAGTACTCTGTAGTACCCTTTGGTGAATAAAAAAAAAGGTAAATAAATGACAGTGAAGTCCGCCATACCACATAACAAATGCTTTGGTAGCTTTGGACTGTGGTCTGGGCAGAATTTTCTTCAGGAACACGGTAAATAAAGGAAACAATATGGGCGCTTGGTCCTTTAGGGAAAGAACAATCTATTGATGTGAAACCCTGATAGTATTTTTTCTGTACACTGGGCCTTCCGTGTGATCCATGATGTCTTTGATCTGGTACTCTGCCTTCAAATCATCGGATTAAGGACCAAAATCTTCAATGACAGGCCCTAAACACTCTGCTTTCCCACTGATACTCTTTGTCGCTTCCACGTTTGCCTCTGACTGCGAAATCTGTGCTTTAATGGCTCTGGGGAAGATTTTACAGAGTTTAAACTCTGTCCTTTTAATGTGAGCCCTGTTATAACGTCCTCTCAGACCTTTCTTAATGATTTTGGCTCTTGAAAATGGTCCTTTCCTGCTTCTCTATAACTGTACAGAGACTGTGAATCATGGCGGTTCATTTCCGTCTGAAACCCTACAAAACACGAAACTATGTTAAGAAAAACATGCATGGGGAGGGTGGTGTGGATGACTGCAAAAAGGCAACGTGGCATGGATGTAGACGATGAATACAGCGGCTACTGCGGAGGAAAAACATGAATCAACGAGATATGCATGGGAAGACGTCGAGACAGACAGTTTAACATTAAACATTAAACTTTGACTATGAATGGAATATATGAAGGGACGGGCGGAAAAAGTGATTAAAACACGTGGAGTGGTGACGTGGCGGGACCAGGCGATGGCGGGCATGCGAATAAATTTGGACCATCCGATCTCAGGAGGAGATCGACGGCTGAAAATGCATCGGGGGGAGACGGATGGTGGGCCAGGGACACTATTTTCCTTGGCTATCGCCCGCACAACTTTTTGGTGTGATGACCGTCGGATGGAGAGCCCCAAATCGGACGGTTGATATGCATATCGCGCTGGGTCAATTGCCGAATGTTAACGTGCGATGGGGGGTGGTTTCTAAACAGTGATGGAGCCACGTGTCGGGCGGTGAGTGGCATCGCTCCGAAAATAAAAATACCGCCCACCTCCCAACGACGATGCGATAGATACCGGCAGTTTTCAGACAGGCGTGGTTGCGGGGACCACTAGGCAGGATGTACTGCGGACCATTGATTTGTGGTTTAAACGGACGATTGTGATGTGGTCTGAGCGGTAGACGGAGCGGGCCACGGGCGCGATGGAGGTTTGCGACTACCGTCGGACTGTAAAGATCGACGGTTAATACCGCGCCCGATAGCCAAACGCGCTAAGCGCTTTCGGGTTTGCACCAGGTCATAGTGCTAGGTCATGTGGGGAGAAGGGTTCTGGGGCTAGGGCCGAAAGGTGCTAGACCCAAATTGTATGGAGAAACATGGTTTTTTGGCCCATTTTTAGTGAAATTCAAGGCCAGGGAAAGGTAACGGTAGGGGAAAAAGGGGGAAATAAAGCAAACCAGGGGTATTATGTATGGTTTAAAGGAGTTTTTGGGCTGGTTTAGAAGGATTAAGGGCGGGATTTTGGGGTGAAAAAGGGGGAATTTTAACAAAGGGGGAAAAAGGGTTGAAAAGGGACACTTTGCAGGGATACAAGGGACAAATGTAGGCTTTTTGGAGCACAATTTTTTGCAATCCGTGAGACTTTTTTGGATGGAACAGCAGAGGAGAATAACTAAAGGGCAGAGGGTATGAAAGAGCTTTCAAGGATGATGTGTCTTCAGGGGAGATGCATTCCTTGAAGGCTCAAATACAATTTAGCCCCCTGCTTGCTTGTCAAGAAATTTATAGGGGGCTAACAGTGGCTCCACATGGGGATGGATTCTTCTTGAAGGAGTCAAGAATTCAGAAAATGATCTTTGGTGTAGGCCATATGCCTGCTGCTTGAGCCACCTTTCTTCTTTGATTTTCAGCTGCCAAAATTGTGTAGACATCAATTTAGCAGAAAAACTCTCCCAAACAATCTACCTACCCATCCTACAATCCTAGCATTTTTTCTTCTAGGGTGCATTTGAGCTAGCAGACCCTTTACATCATTTTATTTTTTACAAACAAGAAAATAAATCTATTCTATTTCTACCCTTATTGCTCCATGAGACCAGATTAAACTGTTCATCTCATATGTTTCTCTACCTAATCTAGTATCTATTGGGATTAAACTGTCCAACAGATTTCTTCTCTATATTCTACAACAGAAATTCAAAAATAGCAAAACTAGGATTATACAGTCTAGTTTGCTATGGATCCAAGGCATAAAGATAGTTGCACATGGACAGAAACTTGCATAAAACTAGAATCAAAATCTCGAAGGCTTGAAATCGGAAATTTTGAAGCATCCTTCTTTCTTTTGTGACTCAAGTTTTGGGCTTGTTAGAGTCACTTTCTTTTCTTCATTTCAGCTCTGATTTTGGACTTGTTAGAGTTGATTCTTCTTCCTTAGTTGCTGGTTCAGATTTCGAACATGTTAGAACCAACTGTTTTCCTTCTTTGGCTCAGGTTTTGATCATATTAGAGCCAATCCTTTGCATTTCTGAGGTTCATGTTTTGAGCATGTCTGAACCTCTCCTTTCTCTCTGTTTTTTGAAACATTTTCTTTTTTTTTTCTTGAAAACAAAACACCGCAATGGTATTTAAAATGGAAATGGAAACTAGAAATTGGAAATCATTAGAAGTAGTGTTTGAGCATCCTGGCATTGACAGGACCCCCAAACAGCTCTGTACCATCTAACTCTTGTAGAAAAAAGGCATTTGGACCCACAGTGGCCTGGATGACGTAGGGACCTTGCCACAAACTGTCAAACTTGCCGTGCTTTCCTTTGTCCTCTCTCCTTGAGTCCCACTTCATAACTTTATCTCCAATTTTGAAATCAGCGGCTTTGGTTCTTTTGTCAATCAACTTCTTTATATTTTTCTGAACCTTCATAGCTCTGTTATAGACCTCTTCCCTTGTTTGCTGGAGATGAATTTTTTGGTTTATTCTCCTCACCATGCTATCTTCTTCTGTTTGAATCTCTTGGACAAGTTTAATCACTGGTATTCCAAGGCTGGTAGGAAACACTGCTTCTATTCCATAGACAAGCTAATATGGTGACATGCCAATGGAATTCTTATTTGTAAGCCTTTCAGCCCACAGGGCATGCACTAACTTGTTATGCCATGGCTTTTTGTTCTCTTCCAGCAGCTTTTTGATGATGGCCACCAGGCTCTTGTTTGATGATTCAGCTAAGCCATTACCTTGTGGGTAATAGGCAGTTGAATGACCAAGTGCTATTTGATACATGTGACAAAAATCAACCACTTTCTTGGATCCAAAAGTAGTAGCATTATCAGTGATTATTTTCCTTGGGCAGCCAAACCGAGAGAGGATATGACCTTCTAGGAACCTAATGATGACTGAATCTGTGGCATTCCTAGTAGGCATGGCCTCTATCCACTTAGTGAAGTAGTCTGTGGCTGTTAAGATCCATTTGTGTTGTGCAGAAGAAGCAGGGTGAATTTCTCCTATGAAATCAAGGCCCCATTGCATAAAGGGACCCTCGACAGTCATGGGTTGTAGAGGTAGGGGGAAGAGCTTTATTTTGCCTTCAAAAATATGACATTTGTGGCAGGCAATTATCATCTTATGGATATCATTGAAGAGTGTAGGCCAATAGTAGCCAGCTCTGAGTATTTTGTTTACAGTGGCTTTCCAGTTCAGGTGGCCTCCACACTCTCCTGCATGGAATTCTTATTTAATATTTTCTTCTTCAAACTCAGGCAAACATTTAAGCAGTATGCCATTTGCATTTTCCAGTATAATCCTTCATTCATTATGCAATAGCTTCTGGCTTTTAGCTTTAAGAATTTGGCCTTGGTCTTTGATATTTAAGGAGGGGCATTGAGGTGAGTAAGCACATATAGAATGTTAGAATACCAAGGAGAGCTCTGAAATTTCTCCTCAACAGTAGGATTAGGCAATCCCTGTTGCTCATCCAAGGCATCTACCATGTTAATGTCAAGGGCTTGTACATTTGATTCAGCCATTAGTTGAGCTAAGCCTTGACCTTTGATCAGTTTGGTGGGTTTTATCTCAAGGTCGTATTCTAAGATCACAGCAATCCATTTGCCCCTCTTCCCATTTGGGTCTTGGGACAAAATGTCTTTAACCACTATACTTGGCACATAGGCTATGGTGTGGGAATGCAGAATGTACACCCTAAAGTCTTTCAAGGCCTTTGCCAAAGCATAGGCTTGTTTTTCCATTATGTTTTAATTCAAGGGTGCATCTCTGAGTGCTTTGCTGAAGAAAGAAATGGGATGTTCCATTCCCTCTGGGTTTTTCTGCAGTAGGACTGCAGCCGCTGTATGCTAGGAGGCAAATGAAAAAATCAGAAATTCTTTTGAGAAATCTGGGCTGATTAGGACAGGGGCCTAAGTGAGTGGAAGTTTAACTGATTCAAAAGATTTCTTAGCTTCAACAGTCCATTTAACTCCTACACCTTTCCTTAACATGTTTTTCATATTCCTAAGGTGTTCTGCTAAGTTGGGAATAAACCTCCTAAGGAAGTTGATTTTCCCAATGAAGGACTATAACTCTTTGATGTTCCTCAGGTGTGTGATTTGTAGTATTCCCTCAACTCTTTGTGGGTCTATCCTAGACCCTTTCTCAGATATGATGTGGCCAAGAAGTTTTCCCTCTTGTAACCCAAATACAGTCCTTTTAGGATTCAATGATAGACCGAACCTTCTACATTTCTCAAACACTCTTCTTAGGTGTTCTAGGTGTTCTTTCTCAGTCTTGGAATAGACTGTTATGTCATCCATATAGATGACAATGAAGTGTCCTATTTCATTTGAAAAAGCTATGTCCATTTCTCTTTGGAAGGTTGCACCAGCGTTCATCAGTCCAAAAGGCATATTTACATACATTAAAGTGCCCCATGGAGTGGTAAAGGCTATCTTGAGTTGGTCTTCTGGGATTACTAAAACTTGGTTGTAACCTGAAAAACCATCTAGCAGGGAGATCCTTTTTGAGCCTACTACCTTCTGAAGGATGTGTTCCATTTTTGGCAAAGGGTAATTGTCTTTTAGTGAGGCTCTATTAAGATTCCTGAAATCAATACACATCCTAATCTCCCCTGTTTTCTTTCTCACAACCACTAGGTTTGATACCCAATTAGAGAACCTCACAGGCACAATTATGCCTGCCGCATACATCTTCTTAATCTCTTTTTCCACTGCAGGCAATTGTTTTGGGTTTATTTCGCGAAGTTTTTGTCTGAAGGGATTCTGATTCTCCTTTAAAGGTATTTTTTGTTGTATGATGTTTGTGTCATAGGCCCTTAAGTCCTCATAGCTCCAAGAAAACACATCAATGAATTCTTTGAATAGGTCGATGTATTTCCTTTTCATGTTTGCAGGTAGGGACTTAGCCAATTTGATCATCTTGGGTTCATTTTTAGTGCCTATGTTGCATTCCTCGACATCAGAGTCTGCATGTTCTATAGTGGGCTTTTTTGCTACATCATCAAAGTCAAAAAGGTCTTCTAAAGGTGCCAGTCCTCGAGGTATGTTCTTATCTTTGGTCTGTAGCACCTCTATTTCTTCACTATCTGTGTTTTCATGTTGTTCATTTGGATTTCCAATATGTTCATTTAAAGTGTTTATTTCTATGTTACAGGGTGGTCCTTCCTCATCTGAGGGCTCTTCACTTAGGCAGCTACTGTCAGATTTAGAATCTGAATCAGAAAATTCAAACTCATTCCTGCCTATCAGGAAATCCTCAATCTAATTATCACCCTCAAATACCTGCCAATATTTTTCATTATCTGGCACTGCAGGTCTGAATTTGGTCTGAATGATGATCTGTTGGTCACTGGGAGGTTTATGATACGAACTAACCATGCAGGCTAATCCATTTGCAATTGCGTTCTGACTCCTAGGGACAAACACCAGTTCATATTCTATGAAGGTTTTCAATAAATCCATAGTGTCATTCCTGTATGCCCTCGGCCTAGGATGTTTCATTGTGTATTCAACATTCACTTATTTGATGATCAACTCAGAGTCCCCATGCACGGCTATCCTACGAGCTCCTAGTTTTTTCAACAAATTCAAGCCTAGGATAAGAGCCTCATACTCTGCAATATTGTTTGTACATTTGAGGTGCAGGTTACAGGCATGGCTCTCTGCATTGTCACTCTCTATGTTATGTATCCACACTCCTACTCCAGCAGTTATATTGGTGCATGACCCATCGAAATTCATTTCCCATAAGGTTTAATTCTTCGGTTTATCATCATTTCGTTCTTGGTGTGGTGTATGAACTTGTGAAGGGTGGCTAATCAACTGACTGCATTTTGTTTCTGATTTATTCTGAGTTTTTGTTTCAGTGCACTGTTCAAGGTTTTCTATGTCTTTCTCCTCTGAATCTAAAGTAGCCATTATGTTGAAGTCCATGGGCTCTGTTTCATCGTGTGTATCTCTGTTTTTTCACCCTGACTTCTCTGAGGATTCATCATTACAAAGGATGAAGGAGTCAAGGTCTATATGTACAGAGTATAAAGGTGAATTTTCAGGCTTTTCAGAGCTACTGACCAGGAATTTTATTTTTGCCTCTCTGTACAGTCTTCTAAGTTGGCTAAAAACTGGGATTGTGGCATAGGCCCCATCCATCTGCATTGTACCTTGCAGCTTGGCTCCCCATGATCTCGATAATAACATGCCATACTTGGGTGGCACATCTGCCACCACAACATCCATGACCATACATTTTGCAGGGATCTGGGTTAGGTTTACACACAAGTCTTTGATTAGGCCCAGACATTTTACTCTGCTAGAGTCAAATGAATATAAGTCTTTGTAGGGTCGGGTTATCTCTAGGCCTAACCTTTCCATCACTACCTTAGGCATCAGGTTGTGTGATGCCCCAAAATCATGCATTGCATTGTGGAGGATCTTATCATGGATATTGAGAATGATATAAAAAGGAGGTACTACCCCTTCTTGAAATTTCCCTTCTATCTTGGGACCAAACAGAAGGGCTGGTTGATCATCACTCAGATTTACAGTGTCACTGTTCTCACCTAAATTTAATGCTTTCAAAATTTTGCCTTTATATACATCCTGAGTGGCCAGTTCAGAGAGTGGGATACAGATTTTAATTTTTGCAATATCACTCTCCAAATTGAAAGTGGACTGACTCTTTGGAATGTTCAATTCTGTTTTGTTAGCCACCACCTTGGTGGCAGAATCAGTGGGTCGATCTTCACTATGTACAGGGTTAGGAACTGTTTTATCAGGGGCACTAACTGTGGTGCTAGTGCTACTAGTCGATTGACTTTTTTTATCAGTGTTTTGGTTGTCTTTGTTTTTTCCAGAACTCTCCGCTGCTGATTTGTTACTTTCAGCAGTTGCTTTAGAAGTTTTCTCAGTCCTTTTCTTGATGGTAACCTTAGAAGCCTTTTTTTTTGCAGTGTCTAGGCTCTTTTTGCGTCTAAGTTCATATTGTTCTCTGACTTGCATGATGGCATCTTCAAATCCTAACCTATAGTCTTCAGATTCTAACCTTTCCTCATCCCAATATGAGGGTGAGGGCTGGTCTTCTTCTGCGGAACAGTTGTGGATTGAGTTTTCTACTTCAAACATGTTTATTGTGTTCCCCTCAGACTCTTCTATGATTCCCTCATCTTCATCGAGAAAGTTCTCTTGGAATGGGGGAATAACTTGTTGATCTGATTCTCTTTGTCTATTGGGAGTGGTGTTGTTTCTTCTAAAGTTCTGGTTCTGGTTATGATTTTGATTTCTGCTTTGGTTACTAACTGTGACAACCATTTTTCCATCATTTTTTGTAGCCTTTCCATGCCTTTGGATATGCGGTCATAATTGGGGTCCGACGTGGAAGCTACATTGTCATCTCTATATGTTACCATTTTCTCAATTCTCAATCTTGCTTTCTTCTCGATCAGATTTTCCTCTACACTCACTGCTCCGTTTTGCATGTCTTCCAATGTGTTGTAATCCCTCTCCCTAAGTTGGTAGGCTATGTTAGCGTCCAATCCTTCAGGGTATTTCACTAGAACCATACCTTGGGGAGGTTTCATGTGTGGTGGAAGAGCATTATAAACGTTGTTAAACCTTGTAGAGTAGTCATGGACACTCTCTCCTGCGTTTCTTTTCAGGTTCTTGTATTCCGCTAGGATTTGGAGAGGGTTGGCCTTAACTTCCCACTTTTTTATGAAGGTCTGATATAAAGCAGGAAGGTCTTGGATACTATTAGGAGGTAGGCTTTTGAACCATTTCTTCACATCACCTCCTAAGCTCTGGGCAAAGATTCTCATTTTGATTGTATCATCATCTATTTTCAGGTAGTCAAAAGAATCTTCCATCCTATCTACATGGTGTTGAGCTATGGTGGACTCCTTTGCAGTGAAGTGTGGGATCTTTGATTGATAATCATTGGGTAAGGGCACTAGAGGCTGAGGTAAAACCAGAGGTGCATACCAGGCTGCCATGATGATGTTTTGATGAGGTAAAGGGTTGGCTTGAGCAGCTGGCATATGGATGACAGGGATATTATGAATAGAAGAAGACTGATGAGCAGATCTAGGATGACTGAGTCCCAAGTTTTGAATGAAGTGAATATCAGGGGGTGTGGATGGCAGGGTCTATCTATTCCAAGGGTGTTTACCACCTTGAGGTGGTGAACCAGGGAGCTCAAGGTCTGGCTGGTCTAGGACACTGAATGACCTAGTTCTTGGTAAACTGTTTTGAGAGCCTAGGTCAAAAGGTGGGTCTGATAGAGCTGTAAAATCTTCCGGTGCAGAATTAGCTCTATGGATGTGGCTGGAAACAGTTGATTATTTAGGTGTAGGATATCTCTTGAGGATGCTCTCAGGGTTGTCAACTATTTCAGGGGGCTTTGGGTTAGGATAAGCTCTTGTGTGAATGGTTCTTGAAGCCAGAATGTTGTTTTCTACCCAAGCAGCTTAACCCTACTTGTTACTCTTATTATGGCTGATGTTGTAATGGGCTCTGGTCTCCCAGTGGGGTCTTATGTGAACCAAGATAATCAGCAGGCCTACTAATCACCAGTGGAGTTTTTGAATCGTTTAGGAATTATGGAGTCGCCAGGTGGAGGGTTTAGGACGCTTCTGGAGGGTACACTGTCCACCACAGTGCTTATGAGATATCCCTTTCCAAGGATATTTTCAAAACATAGCAAACTCTAACCAGAGATTGACTGGGAGGGCGTTTACCAGATATGTCACCTCTGAAAGAGTGTGAGATCCGGAGGCTACCTGACCCTTTCCAGACTCTGTCTAAGAGTGTGGGAGAAACACAAAAAATGGTGTAGAAAGTGAACTGCAAATGGAAGTGTTTCACTTCCAACCTAGCCAGAGTTTCTAGGTGTTCTAAGGCTCTTGTGATGTAGTAAGGTGGAAAATACTTAGAATTTCCCCAGTGGAGTCGCCATTATGTTGGGGTTCCCATGTTTTGGCCAGATTGGCAAGACCAAAAGATGAGACAACATCAGAACCACTTTCAGACCTTGGGATCTAGCCCTCCTGGGCCCAGAGATGGATCTCTCTATATATGTCAAAGGTATTATGTCTTTGAAGCTCAAAGTTAAGATATTAGGCTAGTTATAAAGCTCGGGTTTGTTTGTTTGATGTATGTTTGGTTGTTTGGAATCAGGAGAGAAGGGTTCAATATAAGACAAGGATGAGCAAAGATGAATTTAGGCAAAGGAGAGATACTCTGGGGAACATTCAAGACCATTGGGCAATGGAGTCAGGAAAGGGTTTACTTTCTATTCAATGTACAGGCTTTAAGTTGGGCTAGTCATCTAAAGCATTGGATCTTAAAGATGATTGTGCGGTGGGAAAGGCAAGAAAGAAGGTGAAAGAAAGGAAACCTCCAAGGTGACCTTTAGAAATCAGATCCAGGGACAGGGCATGTTGTTGGACACCTGTGATCTAAAATCCAAAGGCTAACTCTTCGAACAAGGAACATTAAAGATTTAGAACACAAAGTTAAAGACCTGAGATCAGAGAGAGACTTTGAACTCTCAATGCTTCTGCCTCCAGCTTGAGGGATCTTATAAAGGTTCAATTAATTGAAAAGGATCCCAGTGAGATAGAGACAGAGTTCTATACCTCCCAGTGTTCCCAATTCATTCAATTAAATCCTCACAAGAAAATCTACGAACAGATTCATTTAATTCATACATCAGCTAGTAGGCAATGACATCCACTACACTGGTTAAATTAACTGAAATCAACCCTTAGATATCACATTTAGTAGAAAACATTGAAGGCAAGGAGAGAAGAAACATAGGGTACCTAACAAGGGTAAATCCTATTCCATATTTCTGATGTGAGCCAGTAGAAGTAAAGTGAAATGAACTGCAAGTTAAAAACAAATAAAGAGATAGAAAAACATCACCGCTGCTTTAGATCAGGATCCAAAGAAATGTGCTTGTCATATTAAATAGCAACACGATTCAAGTACAACATTACCAATAGCTGGATATTCAGTCTGAAAACATCTTCCTCAGCCTATCTTACAACTTTACACAGAGACTATGTCTCAAAAGAAACATCTTGTAGTTCTCTGATAACCGATCAACAACCTTTACAATGAGTTTCTTCATGAATTTATAGCTCGAGTGGATCAGAGAAGGTAGGTGAAAACTAAATGCGGCATTAAAAATCAGAATAGGAAGAGGGTCAAGGCCCATTCTGTTTAAATTTTGAGCATTTATCTCTGGCACTCTTTGGGTGAAAGAATGATCTTCTTCAGGCTTCCATTTACTCTGGTATGACTCTGATGCACTCTGGTTGTAGTACTCTGTAGTACCCTTTGGTGAATAAACAAAAAGGTAAATAAATGACAGTGAAGTCCACCATACCACATAACAAATGCTCTGGTAGCTTTGGACTGTGGTTTGGGCGGAATTTTCTTCAAGAACACGGTAAATAAAGGAAACAATATGGGCGCTTGGTCCTTTAGGGAAAGAAAAATCTGCTGATGTGAAACCCTGATAGTATTGTTTTCTGTGCACTGGGCCTTCCGTGTGATCCATGATGTCTTTGATCTGGTACTCTGCCTTCAAATCATCGGATTAAGGCCCAAAATCTTCAATGACAGGCCCTAAACACTCTGCTTTCCCACTGATACTCTTTGTCGCTTCCACGTTTGCCTCTAACTGTGAAATCTGTGCTTTAATGGCTCTGGGGAAGATTTTACAGAGTTTAAACTCTATTCTTTTAATGCGAGCCCTGTTATAATGTCCTCTCAGACCTTTCTTAATGATTTCGGCTCTTGAAAATGGTCCTTTCCTGCTTCTCTGTAATTTTACAGAGACTGTGAATCATGGCGGTTCATTGCCGTCTGAAACCTTGCAAAACACGAAACTATGTTAAGAAAAACATGCATGGGGAGGGTGGTTTGGATGACTGCAAAAAGGCAACGTGGCATGGATGTAGACGATGAATACAATGGCTACTGTGGAGGAAAAACATGAATCAGCGGGAGATGCATGGGAAGACGTCGAGACAGACAGTTTAATGTTAAACATTAAACTTTGACCTATGAATGGAATATATGAAGGGACGGGTGGAAAAAGTGATTAAAACACGTGGAGTGGTGACGTGGCAGGACCGAGCGATGGCGGGCATGCGAATAAATTTTGACCGTCCGATCTCAGGAGGAGATCGACGGCTGAAAATGCATCGGGGGGAGACGGATGGTGGGCCAGGGACACTGTTTGCCTTGGTTATTGCCTGCGCAACTTCGTGGTGCGATGACCGTCGGGTGGAGAGCCCCAGATCGGAGGGTTGATATGCATATCGCGTCGTGTCAATTGCCGAACGTTAACGCGTGATGGGGGGCGGTTTGTAAACATTGTTGGAGCCACGTGTCGAGCGGTGAGTGGCATCGCTTCGAAAATAAAAATACCGCCCACCTCCCAACGGCAGTGTGATAGATACCGGCGGTTTTCGGATAGGCGCGACTACGGGGACCACCAGGCGGGATGTACCGCGGACCGTTGATCTGTGGTTTAAACGGATGGTTTCGATGTGGTCTGAGCGGTAGACAGAGCGGGCCACGGGCGCGATGGAGGTTTGCGACTACCGTCAGATCTGTAAAGATCGACGATTAATACCGCGCCTGATAGCCAAACACGCTAAGTGCTTTCGGGTTTGCACCAAGTCATAGCGTTGGGTCATGTGGGGAGAAGGGTTCTAGGGCCAGGGCTAAAAGGTGCTAGACCCAAATTGTATGGAGAAACATGGTTTTTTGGCCCATTTTTAGTGAAATTCAAGGCCAGGGAAAGGTAACAGTAGGGGAAAAAGGGGGAAATAAAGAAAACCAGGGGTATTATTTATGGTCTAAAGGAGTTTTTGGGCTGGTTTAGAAGGATTAAGGGCGGGATTTTGGGGTGAAAAGGGGGGAATTTTAACAAAGGGGACAAAAGGGTTGAAAAGGGACACTTTGCAGGGATACAAGGGACAAATGTAGGCTTTTTGGAGCACAATATTTTGCAATCCGTGAGACTTTTTTGGATGGAACAACAGAGGAGAATAACCAAAGGGCAGAGGGTACGAAAGAGCTTTCAAGGATGATGTGTCTTTAGGGGAGATGCATTCCTTGAAGGCTCAAAGACAATTTAGCCCCCTGCTTGCTTGTCAAGAAATTTATAGGGGGCTAACACCATGTAGAGCCACAAAAAATATCTCTTTTATATATATATATATATATATATATATATATATATATATATATATATATATATATATATATATATACATATACATATATATCTATGTGTGTCTGTGTGAGTACAAAAATAATGTCTCTGACCAATCAATCAGCCCAAAAAGATACGCAAATAAGTTTTCAAAAATATGGGAAGCATCCACATAATGGGTGCTTTCCCCGTGTACACAAAGACTCTAGGGCGGTGCTCCCCCAGGTCGGGCACCTGGACCCACTCCCACTCTCGGTACCACTACTAGAGTCACTGTAAAAACTAAGACTGCCACCTGACGTAAAAAAAGCCGATAGTCCCTCTCCCGGGCCATCAATGTCTCCTGCCACACCTCCTCGAGGTCATCCAGAAAGCCTCGAAATGGCATCCCCTGGGTCAAGAAGCTAACTCGATCCCAGGAATCCTCCAAAACTGGCACTCGCATGGTTAGCTCAGCAACACGAGCCTTCACCGCCTCTGCACGAGCCTTCATTGCCTCCACACAAGCCTCTGTTGCATCGGCACGAGCTCGCTCAGTTGCAGCCTCGATAGCAACCGATTTGCTGCCCTCCCCCAAAGGGCCGGCCCCACCACCCTGAGGCTATGCAGGATCTCCTCCCAGCCCCCCATGAGCTCCCCGAGGTCTCCTAAGAGGACCATGGCCAGCCAATTGAGCCATAGGGCGACCAACCTCGCCAACATCTGCAAGTGTAACCAAAACTATGTCAGTGTCACCATAAAAACACATGTAAACATAAATACTCAAATAAATGCAGAAAAAAAAAAAAGCATACATGTTGGCCCCCAAGCATAGCCAGGAGGGAGATCCATCTGTGGATCCCCCCGAAAGTCCATCCCTACATATAGGAATGGAAAAAACATCTAGGGGTTGGCCTCAAACCAGGCCTTCGTTTTGGCGTTCCACTAATGCCCCACCCTACCCCCACCTCCTTGCGGCATCACGGGAGCCCACCTCCTCATGCAAGGCACCTGTGGCCCCCCAGTAAGCACCGCCACCACCGGTCTCAACAACACCACCTGCTCGTACATGATGTTGCATAAAATGCTAACATACGCAAACAACTTTGATCCATCTTGGATCTTGAAAATTTGTGCCACCATCCCGTCATAGCAGAAACGGGAAAAGTCAAAAAAATTCCTGGCCCTCAGTTGGTGCAAGACTCCAACCTGCGAGCCTGATGCCTGATGTGGAGCTGACGACCCTGCGAGTCACACAATAGCCACCAAAGTGCACCGCTCGACCAAATATATCACTGAAGCAATGGCTATGCACCCCTCCATAAGGGGCGCCCTGCCACAGTGACACATCCGAAACTGCTCAAAATCCACCCTCCCAGAAGGGAGTGGATACCACAACGCCTCACCCTGAGGTAGTAGCCTGATCAGAAATTATATATCCGTCTCAGGACGGATATCAAGGTCGCACCCGCGTAACACAAACACATTACGCCGCCTGTTCCAATGCTCGATCAGGTAATGCAGCAGTTAGTCCTGCGACCGAAGAAGGTCATTCTCCACAAATTTCAGGAGACCCCATTGCGCCAACTATTGGCGCGCCTGACCGTAGGAAGCTAAAGCACTATGGAGCTCGGGCTAATCCCGCTCCCTCCACAACATCCTGTCAACCAAACAAGAACACATCAGCAATATAAAACATCAAAACCAAGCAAAATTTTCAAAATTTTGGAAAATTTTTTCCTCGGCCCTCTGCATGCATGTCCCTCAAACAAGTGCATAGAAGGCGTGCCTATATTTCTCACAGGTACACAAAAGGCACGCTCAAAGATGAGAAAAGCGCGCCTAAGGCGCGAAAAACCCTAATTTTATGTGCAGAAGGCGCACTCTTATCGTGATCGCCCGCGCAATCTAGGGTAAAACTGGCTCAGAACTGTACAAACCAATTTTGTATGGACCTCGGCACGCTCAGAATGAAAAAATTAAAGTACAAGATGTTATGGAGTTTACCTGGGCATGATATCGCTAATCCCTGGTGCTCAAGCTGACCACAATGGCAAGAAATGCTCTGCAAAAGCCTATGACCTCTCAATACTCAACAGACACAAATGAATTGAATTAGGGCCATATTCACCTATATATCGCCCTTTTCAAAAAATTTGGGGGACCATAAAGAGAGCTCAAAAGGTATGTTCTTCATACCAAAAGCAACAATGTGATCAACACTCCATAACGCATAAAGGCGATGCTACACATTCGCACCCTCGAAAAAAAAAAAATTCAGCGCCGGCAGGTATGCCCTCTCTCATCTTCTTTTTAAAAGCTCATGTATTTCAATAATATTTGATAAATAAGATGCTTTCACTTGAGGTAGTTGTTTTTGCAGGTAAGCACGCAAACCATCCACAACTCCATCCACTTAAAGTTCCAGAGTAGGTATCATTCTACCCCCAGCATGATAGAGTCCTAGAAAACTCTGCTTATCCTGACATCATTTCTCCATCAGAAATTAACCATAGGTTCCACACATTTGATCCTTTTTATCATCACATCACCTTTCACATGATAAGCATCCTCGTTGGTTAGTAGAGCCTCCCTTCCATGGCGCTCGTCACCCACAGTAGACCATATATCACAAAAAATAGTGACGCCATGGCCATACCACTGTAGTCCAGGAAGCACCTCGTGCCCATTCACTCACCATGTATAAGGTCAAGTTTTACCATATGAAATAAAACACCTTTCCCGGACATCCAGGTTGTACAAGAAGATTAAAAGCGCACTACCGCACCTCGCATTTGGCCCACCATACCTCCATCAACATAATCCCATCTACGATACTTTTTCATCCGCTTCATCAACCTCACACATGAGACCAACCAATGGGGCCCCCACCCTCAGAAAAACACCTTCCTCACATCATCAGTGAGCACTTTCATGTTTTGGGGCACTCGTATCTATGTTTTGTACAAACCAAACCCCATTATTTTCTTCTTTTGGTAAGTGTACAAAGACCGTAAATTGTGCATTGCGTCCCCCACCCACTCATTTACTTTTTCTCCCATCGGAGCAGTCCCTGACCACCCTTGGTCGATGTATACCAACCTCATGCAAAAGCCGCTATGACATTCATAACCAGTTTATACCCACCCTGGAAGTTCTACCGACTCCAGGGATTTCCCCATCAGAAATAGTTATGACTGTCGCCAAGCTGCTTTTCATACTCCGACCTTGGTCCACTGAATCCCCATCATCAGTTTTTAGTCACCCTTCGCCACCATGCCTATGTTAAACCCATCGCATCCAAGATCCTGATCCTCCGTATTAGCGATGCCCTTGTTCTGTTGAGGCTTCCTTTTTTTTTACTTCAACACCTCTTTTCCAAAAAGAAAGTTGTACCTTGGATCGCCCCTTTCCATAAAAGGGGCATCCTCGGGTGGCACTGTGGGAGACATCATTTCCCACATATGTCATTGATCCTCCTGACATTAGACTAAAACACAAGCTTTCATGTCAAGATGGTATCGTACCTTACAACCATTGCACTTTTATCAAATTCGTCGAAGACCTGCCTTCATAAGCGTCTCTTTCAGCAATGCTTACACGAGAAGGTCCCAGCCAGCGCCTATGCTTACAATGTGCATTTATATGCCATACCAAGTTTACGCATATGGGTACCACATTCTACCTATTGTCAAATAAAAAAGCCCTTGAGGGCGTCAGCAGTCGTCTTCATCAACCAACATATCACTACCATATTAGTGACACAGACAGAACATGTATCTATCAAATAGATTTGTTTAACTAGCCAAAGCATTACGAGCATGGGACATGCCCGCCTTGTAGAAAATTTGTATATATTGTATTATACCATTGCTTACAGAGGTCCCACAGGACATGGTCACTCTTCGACCTGGTGTAGAGTGTCTCCAATTCCAAGCTACACGTGGGTCTCTCTCTCTCTACACACAGTATACAAAAAAGAAACTATAATGTATTTTAGCTATACAGTTCTTCCTAGACCTCACACATTAGGGGCCAACTGTTATCACTAGAAAATCGTACAAGCAAAGGAGACATTATTTAATGTTAGGCAAAAGGATTTACAGGGCTAAGAGACATTATAGAATATGAAAGTATTTAAAAATCTCTAAGGTCTGAGGAAAAATTAAATTGCGTACAAGAAGGACTAGTCAAAAGTGCATTTATGCACAAAATCCTTCGATAAACCCGCCCTTGCGTGCATTTTGACCCAAAAAGCGCGCAATCATGGGAGTGGTGGAAGTCACTTTCCGAGACCACAAAGGCACACTCTAGGACATTGATTCCACACTTGAAGCCACCTAAGGACAACCACCAAGCCTCCTTAGGACATCAAGGGAGCACACAATGGAATCATCCTCCTCTCTTGGGTCTGTTAGCCCCCCTATGAAATTTTTGACAAGCAAATAGGGGGCTAAATCATTGTTGAGTCTTCAAAGAATGCATTTCCTCTGAAAACACAGTCTCCTTGAAGCCTCCATGTGTCTTTGCCCTTTGATAGTATCCCCTCTGCTGATTTCCTTTATAAAGCCTCTTTGCTATGAAGAAATGCCCAAAGACCCCATTTTCCTTCTTATTTCACACCCAATTAGCCTCTATTTTATCCCCCTTGTCTTCCCCTTCTATTTCCCTTCTTACCCTTCAGTTTCCCCCAAAATCCCCTTAAAATTATTTCCCCAACCTTCGCTGGCCTTCTTCCCCCTTTATCTCTCTATCGTTCCCCTTCCCAACCTTCAAAATCCATTAAAACGGGCTTAAACCCACCTTCCGACCTTCTTATAAGGCCTAGCCCCTTTTCACCAGCCCCTTTCAAACCACTTCCCCACATGTGACCCGGTGCTGGGACCAAGCGCTTAAGTCCCAGGCGCTAATCGTAATCGGAAGACCGGGCGGGTGCAAATCCCTTTGTAAACGCAAAAGTCCTGACGCGATCGTTCTTAACGTTAAGTCCTCCGCTCCATTCTGCACCGTTGATCTGCTTTGATCGAACGGCGGAGCGCCAATCGCAGATCCTCGCCGATCGCAATCGCAATTCTCATGTGACGACCCCCGATCGGTCCATCGCAATTACTTGCGATGCGATTGATCGCAATCGCAAGACCTTTCCTCCGATCCCCGATCAATCGCAAGTGTTTCCACCCGATCCCCGATTGCGATCCTCCGACATTATCCTGACCGTTGATCCGTCCCGCCGATCCAACGGTCCAGCAACAATCGCACCCTCCGCCCGATCGCTGATCGCAAGTCTTTCTGTCTTCCCCCTGATTAAATCTCCGCCGTCCATTTCCCTACCGCATCCAATGACCATAATTCAATCGCACCCTCCGCCCGATCGCTGATCGCAAGTCCTTCTATTTCCCCCCCGATTAAATCTCCGTCGTCAATCTCCCTGCTGATCCTACGGCTCAGCGCTAATTGCATCGTCGTTCCGCCGCCCCTCTTCTCTCCCTCTAATTGAACGTGAACCGTTGATCTGATCCCCGATCCAACGGTCAGCGCTCAATCGCGCCCCGACCTCCGATCGCAATCGCATGTCCTATCTTCCCGTCCCCGATTGCGATTGCTCCGATTTGATCTCGTCCGTCCGTTTCCTCCCAGATCCAACGGTCATTGCTCGTCCTCCCTGATCGCAATCGGAAAAGTTTATGTGTGTCACCCTTTGGTACCCCCGATTGCGATGGTTCCGATTCAATCTCGGCCGTTGATCCTCCCCTGGATCCGATGGTTCAGATCTAATCGCCCTCCGCCTCCGCTGGGTCCCACATCCATGACTCCGCACCATTGCATTTCGCTCTTTTCCTTTGTATTTCCCTCAAACACTTAACCTTTGGCCTTTACACTATGATTCTTTCCTCCGCTACACCACCACCCCTCCTCCAGCTTCCAAAGGCATTTCTCCACCACCACCGCCCGGTTTTAAAATTCTTTCCATTGTGCGGATTAGCACAGAGAGGCCATTTCAGCCGGCCAGCGAAGCAACAGAGACGGGATTTGAGGGGGATTCGAGCCTGTAATTGAAGATTAACGTTTTAATCCTGTAGTCAAAGGCTTAAGGCATTGTTCGAAGATTAAGAGCGCACCAGCAAGCCATAACTGTGCCACCTAACAGCAGAGTGCTTTTCTCCTAGAAGTACACCTTCTCACAGCGTCCTCCGTGCCTCTTAAGCCTAGGAAAGATTAGTACGATGACAGACCCTCTCAAGGGGCTGTCAGGCAGCATTAAAGAAGCATGGAGGGACCTTGCAGATTTTCCACCCAGTTCATTTATTTCAGAATGGCAGCACAGAGCTCCAAACACCAGAAAGGATTCCAAGGAACATATCAGAGGTCAAAATCGACCTGACAGAGATCTCCGAACCAGTCTCAGAGAACATTCAGCATTGCAGGCAGCCATTAAGCAGCATGGGCGTGGACACCTCCGCCGATTCTGTCTTAATGAGATCAATTCAATGTTCATCTACCTCTGTTTTCTCTCTTCTCCTATAAAAATCCCCGAGAATGAATTGTAAAGGTTGTTGTTCAGTTGTTGCGTAGTTGCTGTTAGAGGGATTCATTTGACTGTTAGAACAGTCATGGGAGGGAGTAGCAGGGTAGTTGTATGTAATAGGCTGGGTGGAGAAGTTGGGACTGTATTAGCCATTGAGCCATATTGTACATGACTGATTTTGCATCAATTAATCAAAGCACATTTCACAGGATCCTGGTCTATTACTATTGGTGATGTTTTTCCTAACTCTGTTTATTACATTTTCACATTGTTTCATGTTCTTCTGGTAGGCAACAGAAATATAACATAGGATTCACCCTTGTTAGGTTCCCTATGTTTCCTGCTCTTCCTACCTTTAATGTTTTCTTCTTCATGTATTATCTAAGAGTGAATTCATGTGGTTTAACCAGTGCAGCGGATGTTATTGCCTGCTGGCTGATGTATGAACTTGGGGGTTTGCTGCTTGGATGTTTCTCTGTCAAATTTATCTCTGTTTTTCCCTTGGAGTTGCTAAAGTAGACTTGGAGTTAAATGACCTCTGGTCCGATCTATAAGCAGCCCCTTTGTCCCTTTGAGAGCTGCCCTAGAGTATGTCCAAGCAGGTCTGGAGTTAAATGACCTCTGACCTGATCTATAGACAGAAATTTGGTTGTCTTTCCTTCTTCCACTTTCCCTCCTTAATGTTCCATTCCATCATCTGCCTAAAAGATCCTTTAGTGTAGATGACTTTCCCTTTGAAAGCCTTGGCTAGTGGATGCAAGTAATTTCCTTTCATGACTCCATAGCCCAATGGATGGCATCGTCTTGGCCTATTCTCTTTGCTGAAGCATCCTACTGCTATGTTCCCTTTCTCCCATTACTTTCTCAGCCTATGATCTCCTAACCAACCCAGCAACCAACCAACCAAGTCATTTAAAACCCCCCTTTGTGCTTCATAACTAGCCTAACATCTCATTTTGAGCTTCATAGATATATCATTCTTAGCTCTATTTGGAGAGATCCCTCTCCGGGTCCAGGAGGGCTAGATCCTAGGGCCCAAAAGTGGTTCTGATGTTGTCTCATCTTTTGGTCTTGCCAATCTGGCCAAAACATGGGAACCCCAACATAATGGTGACTCCACTGGGGAGAGACCACTTTGCCTTTAGATTGGCTTCTCATTGCTGGTGGTGGACAGCAGCCTGCTTCAAATAGTCAAATTCATCCACCTGGCGACTCCACACTCCATAATCCTCGAAGACTCCACTGGAGGAAGAACCTGAAAGATGGCCAGACCTCATAGAAGGGTAGAACATACTGGTTGGATTTGGTTTAAAGAGTTTATTGTTTTTGTCTATCACTATGTCCTATCCTTTTTCAAGCCAAATCGAGTGTACAAAGATGAAACCCATGATGAGTATGGGAAAGATCTCAAGCCTCAGTCTTCAGACCGTGAGCAGACCTATACTCCTGTGAAAAGCCTAGTGGAACGAGAAGCTCATGTTGTATCTCCCACTCTTCAAGAAGCTTCAAGCAGCCATGAGCCCATTGTTACATCACCCACACCTACAAAGGTCATAGAAAGATATAAGCCTCTGGTTTTACCTCTTTTCTTCCAACCCCTGCCTGCAGAATTAATAAGCCAGCTACCTCATTTTGATGGGGAAAATAAAGGGTCCTCTGCTGAAGAGCATGTTCAAAACCTTGAGGATTTAATTGAATTGTATGAGATAGAAGAAGATGATGTGTGCATTAGAATGTTTGCCCTGTCATTGCAAGGAAATGTCAAGAATTGGCTCAAAGGCCTTCCAGTGGCAAGCATATTCAGCTTTCATCAGTTTTCTCAAGTTTTCCAAGATAGGTGGGCAGCCCCAAAGAATGCTCTCCTCATCCTATAAGAATATCAGAATTTGAGAAGGCAGCCAGGAGAGACAGTGCAGAATTTTTCAGCCAGGTTCAATAAGGTATATGATGCAATGCCTTCTGATATAAAACCACCTTTGGGATGGGCTTTATTGCACTATCCAAGTTCTTTTGACCCCGAGGTGGAATTCCATATAAGGGAAAGAGAACCTTCGAGCCTGGAGGAAATGCAGAATATAACAATCACTGTCAAGTACAACATAAAGTGTAGGGAGGAGAGATTAAAAGCAGCAAGGAAGGACCGAACAGAGCAAATAGCGCAGATCTCTTTAGAGAATAAGCTGGAGAGACTGATAGAGACTGCCTACTCCTTGCTAAATGTAAAAGAGCCAGAATATGAGGTTGAAACCGGGAAGGACGATTGGGAGAGGCCTGCTCCTTGTCCTCAGAAAAGACAAACCAGATCACTGCAAGACATGACCTACATGCGAAGCGTGTATAATGAAAGAGATTGTAAATTGGAAAATGAATTTGCAGATTATGTTGAAGAAAGACTCGCTGAGAGTCCTGAAGACTTGATGGGCGACGATGTTTGTAACTATGATTTCTCCGATGTTGATCTGTCTGATGATAATTTTTTCCAAAGGGAAACTGAGCTTGCAGGGGCATCTTCAGAAGATTCGTGGGAGGAAGATCACGACCATCAACTTCAGGAAAGCGATGAGCTAACGCAGGCCATCTACGATACTGATGGAGAAGGCGTTGAAAGCATGATAGTAGACGAGGATTCACTGAATCTTCTCTCTATTTTATATCCAAACATCAGTTATACTTGCCAAGCAGACAAAGGCCAGCAGCTCTTCAGCGCAGAGGACGAGGAAGAAAGAAATGAAGTAAATCTTGAGCGGAATGAATGCTCGGAGCCTTCTCCCGAAGGGATTAAGGTAATCAAAGAAGCCCCCGCTCAAGAATATGTTGATTTTTTCACAGAGTTTAGCCCGTTGCAGCAGAACCAACCTGTGGTACTAGAGGACAGCACTGTTGAATATAATGAGCCCTCTAGCTCAGGCTGCATTGAAGATGAGCGAGATCTCCTTCCCCGTAGGCGTCTCGGCCTTGATCCAGATGAAGAAGAGGTATTCCTGATTGATACCCATATGCCAAATACTCCCAATCAGGAAGAGGAAGAGTGTGATTACAAAGGCCTCACTACAGATGCAGTGATTGAAGCTGCCCAGGATGCAGACAGCCTATCATTCATGGTAGGCTTTGAAGAAAAAAGTTTACATCATGAGTTTGTTGATCCTGTGGCAGACTACATGGAGGCCCTGATTGGCTCAGCTCCACAAGCATCAATCTTTTGCAAGAGCCAAACACAACAAAATTGGTCACCACTGCTGGTGGCCTCAGTTTTGAAAAACCACATGCAGAGCACCCTGTGGTTATCTCTGACAGGCAGTCAGTGCTCATATCCTTTTTTGCTGTTATTAGACTGGCTGCATTGGCATTACTGCATCACCTAGAGCATCAGAGATTTCCAGTTAGGGTAGGGTAGGTAGGAAAGCTCAATAAAGCTCAGTCTAAGAGCACGTAGTTAGTTGTTTCAATTTCTGTCTTAGAATGTAGAGAAGAAACCTGCTAGACAGTCTAATCCTAGCAGGTAGTAGTGTAGGTAGAGAAGCATATGAGACCAACAGTCTAATCTGGTCTCATGGAGTAATAAGGGTAGAAGTAGAATAGGTTTATTTTTCCTGTTGTAAAAATTGATGATGTAAAAGGGTCTACAAGTCCAAATGCACCCAAGAAGAAAAAATGATAGGATTATAGTGTGGGTAGGTAGTTTTTTGGGAGAATGTTCCTGCTGATATGTTGTCTTCATAGTTTGTGGTAGCTGATCAAGGAAAGAAAAGGATGGTTCAAGCAGCAGGCATCTGGCCTACACCAAGAGATCATCTTCTGAATTCTTGACTCCTTCAAGAAGAAGCCATCCCCATGTGGAGCCACTGTTAGCCCCCCTATGAAATTTTTGACAAGCAATAGGGGGCTAAATTGTTCCCGAGTCTTCAAGGAATGCATTTCCTCTGAAAGCATAGTCTCCTTGAAGCCTCTATGTGTCTTTTATCCTTTTATAAAATCCCCTCTGCTGATTCCCCTTTTAAAGCCTCTCTGCTATGTGAAGAAATGCCCAAAGTTCCCCTTTTCCCTCTTATTTCACCCCCGATTAACCTCTATTTCATCCCCCTTGTATTCCCCTTCTATTTCCCTTCTTACCCTTCATTTCCCCCTAAAATCCCCTTTAAAGTCCCTTCCTAACCTTTGTTGACCTTCTTCCCCCTTTATTTCTCTATCGTTCCCCTTCCCAACCTTCAAAATCCATTAAAACGGGCTTAAACCCACCTTCCGACCTTATTATAAGGCCTAGCCCCTTTTCACCAGCCCCTTTCAAACCACTTCCCCACATGTGACCCGGCGTTGGGACCAAGCGCTTAAGTCCCAGGCGCTAATCGCAATCGGAAGACCGGGCAGGTGCAAATCCCTTTGTAAACGCAAAAGTCCCGACGCGATCGTTCTTAACGTTAAGTCCTCCGCTCCGTTCTACACCGTTGATCTGCTTCGATCAAACGGCGGAGTGCCAATCGCAGATCCTTGTCGATCGCAATTGCAATTCTCATGTGACGACCCCCGATCGGTCCATCGCAAATACTTGCGATGCGATTGATCGCAATCACAAACCTTTCTCTCCGACCTCCGATTAATCGCAAGACTTCCGCCCCAATCCTCGATCAATCGCAACTGTGACTTCTGATCCCCCGATCGCACTGTCCCCTAATTTCATCTGAGCCGTTGATCTATCCCGCGATCCGAAGGCCAGCGCTCAATCGCAATTCCCCTCCCAATCGCAATCGCAAGTCCCATCTCTCTGCCTCTGATTGCGATGCTCCGATTCAATCACAGCCGTCCATCTCCCTGCTGATCCTACGGCTCAGCGCTAATCGCATCGTCGTTCCGCCACCCCTCTTCTCTCCCTCCAATTGAACATGAACCGTTGATCTGATCCCCGATCCAACGGTCAGCGCCCAATCGTGCTCTAACCTCCGATCGCAATCGCATGTCCTATCTTCCCGTCCCTGATTGCGATTGCTCCGATTTGATCTCGTCCGTCCGTTTCCTCCCAGATCCAACGGTCATCGCTTCTTCCACCCAATCGTAATCGGAAGTTTCAATGTGTGTCTTTTCTGTCCCCCCCGATTGCGATTGCCCGATTGAATCCTAGCCGTCCATCCTTTCCAGATCTGATGGTTCGGATCTGATCGCCCTCCACCTCTGCTGGGTCCCACTCTTGCATTTGTCTCCGTCATATTTCATGTGTTTTGTATGTTTTTTCCCGTTGCATATGTTATTCCATCGCCCAATATCCATCGTTGATCTTTGTTCCCAGACCATGATCTAACGGTCTGCGCTGCACTCTACCACCAACCATATTGTTCGTAAGTTTTCACCCCTCCATTTTCATCTCCGCTGTTTTCACCGTTCCGCCACCATTCCTCCGCCTTCACTGCATTTCCTCCACCACCACTGCCCGGGTTTTAAACAGGTTGATTTCAAAGTGTGTAGACATCACAGTGAGGTGTTTTCAGCATCGCCAGCAGATCAGCAGAAAGGATCCAAAGGGGTTAACACCTTCTATTGACATAATCAATGTTTAGCCCCACTTTCAAAGGATTAAGGTTCAGTTTGAAGACCGATGAGCGCACCAGCAAGTCATTACTGCGCTACCTAACAGCAGAGTCTGTTCTCTCCAGACGTACACCGTCCCTACAGGGTTCTCCATGCTTCCTCGAGCCCATAAGCAATTAAATACACAGACAAGAGCTTCATTAAAGACTGTCTGAGCCGCAGTGATGGAGGAATGGAGAAACCGTGCAGATCTTTCACCAGTTCATTTATTCAGAAGGCTAGCGCAAAGCTCCAAGCACCAGAAAAGATCCCAAAGAAATATCCGAGGTCGATCTCGGCCTGACAGAGACTCCCCAGATAGATTACAGAGTACATACAGCATTGCAGAAAGCCATTAAGCAGTAGGGGCGCGAATACTTCCGCCATTCTGTCTTAATGAATCTCATTTAATTGTTCATCTACCTCTATTTTCTCTCTTCTCCTATAAAAATCCCCGAGAACATAATGTAAAGGTTGTTGTTGCCTCAATCGGGCATTTGGCTGCTATGAGTAATTCATTCTTGACTGTTAGAACAGTCGTGGGAGGGAGTAGCAGAGTAGTTGGTATGTAATAGGCTGGGAGGAGAAAGTCTGGATTGTATTAGCCATTGGGCTTATTGTACATGACTGGTTTTGCATCAATTAATCAAAACACATTTCACAGGATCCTGGTCTATTGCTATTGGTGATGTTTTTCTAACTCTGTCTATTACATTTTCATACTGTTTCATGTTCTTCTGGTAGGAAATAGAAGTATAACATAGGATTCAGCCTTGTTAGGTGCCCTATGTTTCCTGCTCTCCCTACCTTTAATGTTTTCTGCTTTGTGTGCTGTCTAAGAGTGAATTCACGTGGTTTAACCAGTGTAGCGGATGTTATTGCCTGCTGGATGATGTATGAACTTGGGGGTTTGCTGCTTGGATGCTTCTTTGTTAGATTTATCTCTATTCTTTCCCTTGGAGTTGCTAAAGCAGACCTGGAGTTAAATGACCTCTGGTCTGATCTATAAGCTTCCCCTTTGTCCACCTTTGAGAGCTACCTTAGAGTATGTCCAAGCAGGTCTGGAGTTAAATGACCTCTGACCTGATCTATAGATAGAAATTTGGTTGGCTTTCCTTCTTCCACTTTCTTTCCTTAATGTTCCATTCCATCATCTATCTAAAAAGATCCTTTAGTATAGATGACTTTCCCTTTGGAAGCCTTGGCTAGTGGATGCAAGTAAATCCCCTTTTCATGACTCCATAGCCCAATGGATGGCAATTGCCTTGGCCTATTCTCTTGTCAAGCATCTTACTCGCTATGTTCCCTTTCTCCCATTACTTTCTTAGCCTATGATCTCCTAACCAACCTGAAGAACCAACCAACCAAGTCATTTAAAACCCCCTTTGTGCTTCATAACTAGCCTAACATCTCATTTGAGCTTCAAAGACATATCATTCTTTGCTCTTTTTGGAGAGATCCCTCTCCGGGTCCAGGAGGGCTAGATCGTAGGGCCCAAAAGTGGTTCTGATGTTGTCTCATCTTTTGGTTTTGCCAATCTGGCCAAATCATGGGAACCCCAACACTGTGTAAGAAAACAAAGTGTGGTCCCCAGAAAAGTTCAAGAAAAATAGAAAAGACTTCAAAAATTTTCAAAGAAAATTAAACCTAAGCTACCCAGGCAAGTATCCATCAATCAAAAACCAAAAAACTCATTTTCTCAAGTCAAAATAAAGGAAAACAAAAAAAATACAAGAATCTATCCCTAGTGGAGTCGCCAATTTGTTGATCGGATAAATCAATCTTGCAGACAAGATCGATCTCCCTAGTACCAAAAGGTAATCTAGCAACAAAAAACCAAATAAACCTATCTTTCTATACACATATGCGATTTACAAAAGAATACTATAAAGGTGTTAAGGTCTTACCGTAGATCCAATGCTTGTTCGAAGTAGTTGTCCCTCGGTCACTTGAAGGAGTTATCTTTATAGACTTGCAGTCAAAAACAAGAAAAAATTAAATAGCACCTGTATAGTAAATATTATAAATCATGCCTATCATGGTCATCAAGGAATCCATGAAATAAACAGTTAATTAATAGCTTATTGAGAAAAATGAATTCATTTGTATTAACTTTGAATAAAGAAAACCTTACAACCTTAGCCTTGATGTTGAATAGGCCTTCCCGGGGTCCAAAGTAGGAATATCCTCTACTCTGACAAGCCTTGAACTCTTCCAAAAGAGAAAGATAGAGGTATGTGATCTCTCCTTACAAAAATCTCAGTTAAATGAGTCTGAATCACAACATCACTTAATCTCAAATAATTCTAAAGCTTGAACTCCCCTTGAGGCTACCTAGTGCCTCTTTTTATAGTGCAAAAGAGGAGGTTTTAGTTCCAACTATGAAGGGATATAATCCTCCTTCAAAGGGATAAGATCCTCACATCAAGGGGTTAGCTCCTTAAGGTAAGAGATACATGAACCTCAAAAGAGCAGTTCTGCCACCGCAAGATTCCTTCCAGAGGCTTCTAGAATTTACTGAAAGTGATATTTTTGAGTTTAATTGCGCTCGTAAGTTGTAACGCACCCCTTAACACAGAAATTGCCTGTGCACGCAGTGAGTCATGAACATTAGGTGCGGGACCGCAGTGCAAGACAAAGAGAAAGTGTGATACTAGAGCTAAGTGAGATTTTTGAGAACTTTTCTCTTATTTTTAAGGCTTGACATGAGGAACTCGATGTGTTAGACTTGTAAAGGAGGAAGTATGAGTGATAATGAACTCATACGAGCAGCGTAATGTCAAGATGACAATTTTTAGTGCAACACCGATCTTCCCAATCTTTGTTCATGAGTCATCAGTGATGCATGAAGTTCATCAACTGTGAACTTTGAGAGATCCTTTGTCTCTTCAATGGTGGTTACAATAACATCAAACCTTGAGGGTAAGCTCCTCAACACTTTCTCCACAATCCTTCTTTCTTCAAGTGTTTCTCCATGAGACCTTATCTGTGTGACCATCCCAATCACATGTGTGAAGAATGAGTCTATGTTATCAAACTCTTTCATACAGAGAGTTTCAAAATCTCTCCTCAGAAATTGTAGCTTTGTTGTCTTCACCTTCTCCATACCTTGATAGGCAATCTGGAGGGTATCCCATGCATCCTTAGATCTCTTAGCTGTTGTTATCCTTGGAAACACACTCTCATGTACTGCTTGATAGAGGTAGAAGAGGGCTTTAGAGTCCTCCTTCCTATTGCTTTTCTAAAAATCTTTCTCTGCCTATGTCAAGGAATTAAAGGCATTTTCATCTACTGGTTCATCAAAACCATCTTCAACAAATTCCCATAAATCCAGAGAGGCAAATAGGGCTCTCATGGTAATGGCCCAATAATCATAGTTCTTCCCATTAAATTGTGGAAGCTGAGTATTTCCAATACTCATAATGGTGCTTGGTCCAGCCATGGCTTACAAACTGAACTTTGAAATAAAACTTGACTGTGTTTTTCGAACAAACTATCTTTCCTTCTTTAAAAGAAAAACTCTATCTCTGAGGACTGCACTCTTTTAAACAAAACAAAACTTTGTTTTTTTAGAAATACCTGGACTTTTGCTAAGCCTTCACTCTGCTGGAGAACTGCTGCAACAAATCCTTCCTTCAACTTATTTGGCACCTTCAAAGAGCCTAGACTAGCTCTGATACCATGTTGGAATTTTTGAATATTTCGAACACACAGGGAGAAGAAAATTCTCCTCCTTTAACACAGAGAAATGCAAAAATTCTTACTTACTCGACAGAGATGACAGGAAAATACTTCTATTCCATTAACATAAAACATTATTACAAAATGATGAAGTTCTTCCTCTCTGGAGGGATTTACAAAATATTTCAAAGACTGCTTCACACGCAGTGCTAAAAACACCTCTCTGTCTCTCAAAAATCGCACATACAGTGCTCTCTGTTTTTCTGTTTAGCCTTCGGGCTTTCTTACACTACACATCAATCTATTTTGTATTACATAAGCCTACGGGCTTTTCATTTATATATGGTGCTACACTTTAAAGAAATAAAACATTGCAACATAAAACATTACAATAAAGTTTGGAAACTTTTATACTACTGTCGGGACATAAAACTTTAACCAAAATTCAATAAACCAATGAACCCGAACTTCCGAAAAAAATTAAACTGGATTGCATTCTTTTCACGTAACAAAACGCCCCTTCGTTAGCAGGCTTAAAACCAACACGAACACTTTCCTATTGGCTGGTGTTGGGCCCTATCGGAATTCAAATAAAAACTGAAACAGATTCTATTACAAATTCGCGTAACAAAATTTGAAAGTGATGTCAAAGGCAAAATGAACGCGAATCAACGCGATTGGTCGATGTGCGATGTGTTCGCATGTGGGACCACATCGCATTGGTGATCGGCGGATGAGTGATGCTGCAAACGGTTTGGGAGACTTAGCGAATGTGATGTTGCGATGAGCGATGAATGTGGGGACCACATCGCATCGGCGCATCGGCGATCGATCGACGGAACGGTTGAGCGATGGCATGAGCATTTGCGATGAGCGATGTTGCGATGTTACGATATCGGCATTGGCGCATCGGTAATTCGGAGTGACGGACGGGCGAGCGGAAGACTTGCGATGTTGCGATGTGCGATGGTGGTAGGGACAACATCACATCGACGGTAAACATATTTGCGAAGGGGGCTATACATTGTTCCTTTGCGATGTGCGATGTGCGATATCACACCATTGCATTGCACCAGAACTTCACATCAACAAGACACAAAAAAAAAACATTTGCGATGTAGCGATGAAGTGGGGACCACTATGACGTGGCTATTCAAAACAAAAAACTTGGCGCGTTTAAACAAAAACTCTTTTTGTTTGGTTGGTGAGGGCTTTTACGCCCGATAAGACTTTTCTTTTAAAGCTCTGTTGTTGCGTGGTTGAACCACGATTTCTTCAATGCTCCTCTGCAAAAGATGGTTGCACCCATAAAACATAAATTCATCCTTACAGCTCCATTTAAAATCTTTTGAATACACCATGGTGTGCACTCAACCTTCTGTGCCCTGTTGTACTCAATTTCTACCTGCACGAGATTTGCAAGTGACTTTAATATTTTCAACAAAAAGTTGACTCTTACTCCAATGTTTAATCTTATATGCATTTATGTTCCATTGTGAAACCTTATATTCATGAATTTATATATGAAACAATAAGATAAGGGAGTTTCATAAAGTCGCACTAAAGACTGCTTCATAAGATAAGTCTGGAATTCTCGAACTTAATAAACGCATTGAAAACACAAATCAAATTTTATAACATCAGACGTATAAAACGCATTGAAAATAGAACCATGGTTTTATATAGAAGTATAAGAAAAGTCGGAAATTCTTGGGCATACAATCATTGAAAACGGAGGCAACACCAATACATTCCTTTTAGTCTCCTGGACCGTGTTTCACATATTCTCGAACATCAGTCGCATAAATCCATGAAATGTTCGTTCTATAACTCTGCAAATTATTGCAATGTTACAAAACTAAACTTTGGCTGGAACTCAATGTATCACCGAAACAGTTACTGCATTGTGTTTTCTTGAATTTTTCCATGAGTCGGGTAAGTTCACTGGACATAAAAAAAAAAAAAAACTTTTTATTAAAAATATAAATTTCTTTTAATAAAATGAGTGTGGAATGAATTTATAAATGTATGAAACTTTTAAATGTTTTTAATATATAAAAGATATGTTGAATGGTATATTATTTATTATTTTCTTATGATATTATTGAAGTGAAAATAGTTATTATTTTGGTCCTAAGTATAACTTAAAACTATTTTAATTATTATTGAAATTTTTCGTCATATAATTTTTTTTAACCATATTATCTCCACATTTTTGCAAAAATGAAATCCAACATTTTAAGAATTGAAGCCAATAAATTTGAGGACTGGAGTGGATTCCTTCAAAGTTTTAGAAAATGAATTTTAGATTTGAATTTTGAATGATGCTTTGAATTCTTTGTATATTCTATTTTCAATATGGTTGTCAAATTTAAGGAGTTTGATAAACTATTTAAATTTTCAAGTTAAATAAGTGTTTTTCTCTTATTTCATTATAAGAATATACAACACATCTTTTTGTTTTCAAGTTTTCCTTGTAATGTTTTTTTAATAGTAATTTTTGAAAATTTATCAAAGATTTTATCGTTTTTAAATATTCAGAGATTTTTTTAAAGATCTGTGGAGAAATTTTGCTTTAAAGATACTGGGATTCTCTGTAGATAATTGTTGAATTGAGGTTGTTCAAGATTTTTGAAAATAAATTGCGACATTCAGGAGTTTTCAAAATATTAGAAATTTCAATTTTTTTAACCCGGTTTTTTTCGAAAAATGTTAATGACATCAATTTTAAAATCTTTTATGCAATTTACATCCAAAAATCTCAAATAAAATTATGAATAACTATGAAAATTAAAATTCTCAAATATTAAATTAATCTCTAGTCCGTCAAATCTCATTTACATGATTAGCACATGGCTTTTAGCCTTTTGATATTGCATTAGTGGGATTATGTGAAGGTCCCACATGGTTGTGGTTCAAATTTATATTAGCAGATTTTTGCGGTGCTCCGCTCTCAATCTGGGACCTGCCCAATTGACATATTTTGATGATAATTCATTCAGTATGTTGTATGCATAACCACAAGACAAAATTACTACTTCAAGCACAAAAATCAAAGACAAAACTTCCCAAATCTTGACAAGATAAACTACCTTGAGTATATCTTTGCACCTTTAAAAAAAACTGCTAATTTAATTTATATAAAGACTTATGGTAAAACAAATAAATTATATTATTTTCAAATCGATCATGTGAACAAAATCTGATGTTGCAGAGTGACTTACAACAACAACGACAAACAAATAAATAAATAAAATAAAATAAAATATGTTAATCCGCCAAATTTGAATTTGAGAAACGTACATTAATGTTGAAGTCTAAGTCAAAAAAGGAGTACGTACAAGTGGAAACTTGTCACAGGCTAAGATAAGTCAAAGAATAGGTGGAAGTCACATAGGTGTGAAGGCCGAGGTAAGTCTAAAAGAATAAGTGGAAGTATCCTCGAACGTAAGACATTCCTAATTTCTCTCCCCATGGTCACGCCAAAGGTTTAATCAAAAGTCGAGTTACAAGACGACTTTCACGGGAAAATATGAAATGGAAAAGATATCCGGATATTAGTCCTCGCAAGCAGTTTGTCGACAAACTCCCAACCACAGATATCAGTGGACCGATGCGAGAAGACGTAAGGAGAACCCGCAACATGGGTGCTCAATTCTGAATAAAACTCAACTTAGCTGACGCTTAAAAGTCAAGCAGACTCTGATTGGCGCGTGTTGACTTGCAGTCTTCTTCAGCGCAATTCCATGCCGTTTATCTCACGTCCCCTCTCTGTACTTTCATCTCCTTCATCATCTTGATATATTTGCAGAAACTGTTTATTGTCATTCGTCTCCTCTGTTAACTTGAAATCGCCACTGACCGACTTTTCATCTCCTCAAACAGAAGAGCAGTGCACATCATGACGATATCTGTCTTTCTTCTTCCCAATTCGATGCCTCTCATTGTTCATCTTTGCATTTTTGCAACTGCTCTTATCCTCCTCTTCCTTTGTTCCGCAACATCATGTCTTGCCAGTCAAAACCAAATTAGTTGTCATCAGGATTCATTTAGATGTGGGGGCTTTAATTTAAGTTATCCTTTTGGGAAAAATGGCAGCGGATGCGGTGACCCTGAGTTTCAGCATGTTGACTGTGATAACCACAGCAGCCATCCTATGCTCAATATTAGTGGGGAGGAATATCGCATATTGGCCCTCTTACTGTTCAACAATAGCAAGATAATTTTTAACTACTCTCAACTCTGGTTGCCAGGCTCTCATTTTTCTATTAGCGCCTCCACATACACCAATCTCACACTTTTAGGGCAGTGCGATAAAAGCAATGAGGAAATGTCTCAATTAGCGCCCCTTGCATTAGGTGGCGACGAATGGTATTACAATATTCGGAGTCCAGAAGACGGGGTAGACTTCAGGTACCAATTAATAAGAATTGCATCTCTCCGAAGTTCACTGTTAATGAGGCTTTACCGCGTCAGGGTTTTGAGATAACATGGTCGGTCGACCAATACAGAAATCGATGCTCAAGTGATACTTGTTGGCACAATGATGGACGTTGTGGATATAAGATTTCAGCACAATTTCTTTGCTATTGTCCCGATGGTACTACATATCCACACATGCGCCCCACCAATCCGCATGGTACGTTTTCTCTCCGCCTGCTTTAAATTTGATTACAAACTTCAATGTTGGAATGCTCCATTCATGATTCGGCCGGTCCTCTTGGAGGTAGATATAAGTGTATGGGTTTACTGTTTTGTCAATTATGTATTCACTTACAAAAAACTGTGGATCCTTGTAGCTCCGGCACATGATCCTGAAGGCCAGACAGATAATCCAAAGCCGTCTGCCAGTACAGCAGGTAATTATAATTTTTTCCAAATAGAGTAGTTTAAAGAGGTCAAAACACCCAAAATCAATTTAATAGCTATAATTTAGATTTACAAAAATCTTTGTTATATTTTATTAAAATCTTATCAAATTTTTCATAATTTTTTAAAGAAAAAGTAAAATCTTTTCAAAATTTCCATAATTTTCAAAGCAAAGCCGCCCCACAATATGATTTCTTCCAAAATAGTGTCTCCCATTTAATGTAAACATAAATTAAATGCTCCGTTTCCAGTACCAATATCCTGGAATCTGGCAAAGCTATTAAATGTTAGTGGCTAGTATATGATCATTACTAGATTTAAACAAATGTTCCCTTTCCAGTACCAATATCTTGGAATCTGGCAAAGCTATTGAATGTTAGGTGGATAGTATATAATCACTAGGAAAACTACTAGGAAAACTATTAAATGTTGGTGGGTAGTATATAATCACTAATAAATTTAAACAAATTTAAAGGTAATGGTGAGTATATATTGCTTACAGGCATTTAATAGTCTATAAACTAAAAAAATAATATTCGCCTATAGTTATAGGTTTCTCGTTTTGTGTAGGTTCCCATTTTGTCGAGTATGTATTCTCTTAAGAAAAACTGTGCATCCCTGTATTTGCTGCATATGCTCCTTCTGACGGTCAGATAGATAATCCAAATCCGCCCACCAATACACAAAGGTAAACATGATTTCTTACGAAAAAACTGTGCATCCCTGTATTTTCTGCATAGCTCCTTCTGACCAATCAAACCTGTGATTTTAATAAATTACTGTCAAATTATAGACAAATTAAATCCTAAAAATAAATCACAAAATTTTCAAAAAAATCCCAATAAAGAAAACTAATTTAGTCTCTTAATCTCTGAACATGAATTAAATGCTCTTTTACCATGAATACCGTTTGAATCTGGCATGGTATATGTGTTTCCCAAGTATGCAAAAACAGTCGATTGTTTCTGTTCCTCACATTAATAGTTTTGCTACGTTGCAGGTCGGAAAAAAAGGTCCGCCATTGTAATAGTAATAGGTAAATCTGATTTCTTCCTGTTATTTAATTGTTTCCATTAATATATTCATCGCGGTTTGACGATGTTCACATTGATTTCAATTGCTTCGTTTCACCCCAGGTTGCTCCTTTGGAGGAGTTGCGCTCATAGCAACAGCAATACTGTTTTTAAGGTTTTATGTTAAGAGAGTAAGACAAAGTCCTCCTCCTCGCAGCCGTATTTCAGAGGTTGAGACATTCCTAAGGGAATACGCTTATGAAATGCCAACCAGATACTCACAATCTGACCTCAAGAAGATAACAAACAACTTTGCAGAAAAGTTGGGCGAAGGGGGTTATGGTGTGGTGTTTAAAGGAAAGCTTCGGAATGGTGCTCTAGTGGCGGTCAAACTTCTTGATCGGCATAGACACAGTGAGAGTCAATTCATGAATGAAGTGGCCACCATTGGACGGGTCCATCACGTCAATTTGGTTCGTTTGTTGGGGTATTGTTTTGAAAGCCCCATAAGCGCACTGGTATATGAGTACATGGTTAATGGATCTCTGGACAAACTTATATTTGCTGGAAAGGAGAAGGGGCGAATCTTAAGGTGGGAACAATTGTATTCAATTGCTTTGGGTACGGCTCGTGGAATTGCATATTTACACCAAGATTGCGATAAACGCATCATACACTTCGACATCAAACCTCACAACATATTGCTGGATGCAGAGTTCACACCAAAGGTTTCTGATTTCGGTCTCGCAAAACTTTGTGGGAAGGAAGACGACCATATTTCAGTGACGGCCATAAGAGGAACGCCGGGATATGTTGCCCCAGAGTTATGTGATGCAGATATGGGCCCTGTTACTGACAAATCAGATGTGTATAGTTACGGTATGCTACTGCTTGAGATTGTTGGGGGGAGAAAGAATCTGGATGTGCATGAGAGCCATTCTAGTCGATTGTACTTTCCTGAGTGGGCTTTCAAGATGCTTGAGAGCGAGGAGTTAGGGATGAGATTGGGAGGAGGAAGAGAAGGGGAAATTCAAGGGGAAGATGAAGAGAGGGCGAGGACATTGACTAAAGTTGGATTATGGTGCATTCAATACAACTCTAGAGATCGTCCATGTATGAGCAGAGTTGTACAAATGTTGGAAGGAAATGGGGATGATGTGAGCAATCCGCCATTGCCTTCCAATTCTTCTGCTGCACCTGAAAATCCTCTACCACCTCCTCTACCACCTTCCACGGAAAGATCTCATGTTCAATGTTGATAACAGATTAGGGTTTATAGTAGAGAAGAGCTCATGCTTTTAGTTATATTGTAATTTGTTATCCATTAATTCCTGAGCATTTGCCTCCTCGCATTGTTCGATTTGTGTGCCAGATGTATGCATCACAATGTCCCTCCAATTTTATTCTGAGATGCCTCAGCGAAATGACCATACATCTTGTGGCATTTTGGTTGTTAATGTATTTTTACATTAACTCATTTTTTATATTGATATTTTTCATTAATTTAATGTAATTAAATAACAATTTAAAAAACTATAAGTAATTTAAAATAAAAAATATTAGTATTATATTTATATTATTAGAATTGATTATAATGTAATAAAAATAAAATATATTAAAATAAAAATAAATGTATTTTTATTTTTGAACGCGTAATAAAAGTAAGTGTTGTTTTCTTTCAAATCGGTAGTTTTTTAAGCATAGTTTACAAATAATATCATAAAAGGAATGTTTTTCACCTTTACGTCCGCCTTGAATATTTTTTAATAACTAAATTAAAATAATGTATTTTACCTTTCATGTTTTCGTATGGAATGTTTCAATGTAGATTATTCAAAAGTTTAGAGGGATTGAATTACTAGAGGTGCAAATCTTATTTTGGAGTGTAGAATTTGAAGAAAGGTTTGCATCTCAAGGGATTTGTTCTCTCTGTGCATGATAGATCAGCAGATAGATGGATTTAAAATTTGAAGAAAGGTTTGCACCTGGAGGGATTTGTTCTTTCTGTCCATGATAGATCAGCAGGTAGATGGATTTAAAATTTGAAGAAAGGTTTGCACCTCGAGGGATTTGTTCTCTCTATCCATGATAGATCAACAGGTAGATGGACTTAAGCTCGTTCAAGTTGAGGGAAACAATGTCACATTTTTAGATGATCATTATTATGTATATGTTTGGCATTAACTTCAAAATTCACATTTTTTTTGTTGCATGGCATGAGCATTTCATTCTTTTATTTAATTTAGTATGTGTTGCTTTTCTTGAATGATTTCTAAGTCTGTGTTTGGATGCTTTGAGTTGTTTGTGTGGTTATGCGTTTGGATTTGGATTGGATTTGGATTGTAATGTTTGTGAATGTTAAAGTTGTTGTGTTATATTTTTATATTTGCATGTATGTAATTGTCTATTAGTGATTAGTTGGTGATGAAGAAGGGTGATAATCTTATCAATAGTTTGCAAATAGTTGGCGATGAAGAAGGGAGAGAATCTTATTGATAGTTTGCAAGAGGATTGATATTGCACATCTATTTCATTTAATTCTAGATATCACAACTTCTCACAACTAATTATTTCTTAATAGTGTCCCTCCACGTATTACTAAACATATCTTGAAGAGGAGTTTTAATAATTTACTGCATCAAGATTGCTCTTGAAATAATTTGTTTCTTTGCTAATGTTTGAAATAATTTATTTCCTTCAAGAATATTTTGATGATTTTTTTTATCTATAGTCTATTTTGAAAAGTCAAGAAATAATGAAGTTTTGAATTTTTTTAATGAGTGGCCATATTTATAAAATATTTACATTATTTGTTTCTCCAAACAATTATCACATCTCCTTCAAGAATATTTTGATTTGTTTTGAATGTTTATAAATATATCTTTTCCTCTTATAAATATTTTGAGAACATTGTTGTATGCAATTATCTATGAGTAATTTTGAATATATCTAATTGTCTATTGGTAATTAGTTGGTGATGAAGAAGGGAGATGATATTGTCAAAGACTAATTTTCACTTTGTAGGATGATTGATTTTGCACATCTATTCCATGTTAATTCTAGGTATCACAACAGCTAATTAATTCTTTATAGCGTCCATCTAGGTATTACTAAATATATATTGTTTTTTTTTTAATAATATATAGCCTTAAGATTAACAACATCTATGTAACAACCCTGGTTAAAATTCCATGCGATAAAGTTAAAATAATAACCACGGTTGATGGGGCACATATTCCAAGCTGAATGTTGGGCAAAACATCCTAGTGCGGGTGTTCACATGGTTTATTATGATTAAGGAGATTGGAAAAGACTATGGCTAAGGCATTAAAGAGGCAAAACTTATTTTTGGCACATTTATTTATGAAAATAATGGAAATTAGGAGAAAAGAGAGGTACATTTATTTATGAAAATAATGGAAATTAGGAGAAAAGGGAGCGAAAAGGTCAAAGATTGCATGTGAGGAGGAAAATGAAAAAAATAGAGGCATTTTCTATAAAAAGGCTTTCAATGATCAGTTTGTACCTTTTGTGAGTGCATTTTTTCGGCTCTCTCATTACTCTCTCTCTCTCTCTCTCTCATACTCTTGGATACGTAGAGTTTTCTTAGAGCACTCTTGGAGAGTGTGGATACTTGGCTATTTGGATCAAGAAAGCAAAGGAAGAGTAGGAAAACACAAGTGGACATCACGATTAGCTTCTACAATGAGATTTTATTGTAGGTACCAAGTTGCATGTATGTTTTCCTCACTAGTTTTGACATGCATGGGTTTGCATGTGGATTTTCATAGCCTTGCCATTTCGTAGACAACCATGGTATTGTGGGTTCATTTCCATTGATTATTTTCTGGTTGGTTCTCATGATTCCTTTAGGTGTGGGTTGATTTATTAGCTCTTGGAATGTGGTTTGAAATGACGCACAGAGCTTGGGGACCTGGCAAGTGATTGTGTTGTACATATTCCCTCCTCCATTTAAATTTTGGCCACCGGTTCCTTTTAAATCTATTTCCAATGTCTTTATGGTCAAAAACCCCCCATGTCGCGCTCATCGCCACCTTCTCCGCCCCGAAATACATTGTCCAATGGTTTAAAATCCGCTATTTAAATTATATTGGACCGAAGCCCCAAGGCCTTAGCCCCCTTACTGTCGTCGTCACATGACTGGAGGCTAGAGACCATAAGCCAAAAAGAAAAGGGGCCTATTGTTTTAATGATCGGGCGCAATGGTGGCCGTCCGATCAAAGTCCAAATCAACGGTGCGGCAATCAACCAGTGTGGAGGGCCCCGCGCGCATGAAACCGGCGGTATTACCCCGCACCGCTTCCATCGGTGGCAGGTTTGGGAACCCGAGGCCGACGCCACAAATCCACTGCTGCGTGTCCTCAGTACGGGTGGAAAACTGCTTTTCTCCCGCGCGTTAAAGGCTGTACCAGGGCCGGGCAGCGGAATCCGTCTGAACCGTCCGATCTACTGATCTCCATCCAACGGCAGATGTGTGCCAGATTTGCCCACGCGTTATCACTTGTCTGCTATAACACAGGGCCCGCCATTGTGTCGCTCTCACTCATTTCCACCCATTGACTTCGCCACGTCGTCCTCCCACTTGTCCCCCCTTACTCCCACGTGTTCGCTCCCGTGCACCCAAAACATTTCCCTCGTCATATATATATATATATATATATATATATATGTGCTTGTGTTTTCGTTCATATTCCCCCATTTTATTTATTCCCCCACGACTAAAATGTTTTACGCGCTTCGCCTGTTTACCCCATACCTCCATCGCTTTTCTTCCGCCACCCTGTGTGTTCCTGTCCCCTGTTCGTGTCCACGACGTCGTCTTCATCCCCGCCTTCATCTGTGTCGGCTTTTATAATATTTTGTGGGTTTTGCAGGTTTTAATATAATAGGAGGGCATTTTAATTCGCCACCTCTGTTACAAAGGTTTAGAGCTCAAGAAAGATGATGTTCTGTGGGTGAAATTTAATGAAGAAGCCGAGGGTAGGTACAAGAAATGATCGCCAATTAAAGAAAACAAGGAAATGCATTCACAGAACCCTCCAGAGAAATTCACCCTGCATTAAAGATCCAGAATTCAAATCCAAAATCGAGGGCCGAGAGTACAGTACAGGATTGCATATTATCCCAGATCTCTCACTGCAGCAGATTTTCCCTCAGCTAAAGGCAGCACATTGTATATATTTTATTATTTGTGTCATGTATATAAGGAGATTTTCATCTCCCAACATTTATTTCTATAGAAAGATTGTAAAGTACAGTTATTTATAGTTAGTCATTCATAGAGTGGGCGTGAATGCTTTCCGCCATTTTATTCAAATTGAGTCATTAAATGTTTTCCATCTACCTCCTCCTCTAGAATTCTCCATCTCCTCTATAAAAGGGGAAAAAGGAAACATTGTAAGGGTTCCAGATTTCTATCAGCAAACTGTGCAGTGAAAAGGCTCTGGTATACATCTTGTAATATTTCCTGTATGAAGTCTCAGTGAGGAGGGGTTATAACTGTAATGAGGATTCTGGTCTCTGGTATCTCACAGTATGTAATTTCTCTTATGTGTTAATACAATATCTCTTTCATGCTATTTATCTTCTTGTATCATGTTCTAGAATGCGAGTGGCTCACTAGTTTGCAGTAAGGATTCATCCTTTTTGATGCCCTTTCTGGAATTAGTCAAGCGCTTTAAATAGGCCTAGTCATGGTATACTGTTTCATGTTCACTTCATCCATATTTTCTGCTATATTAGTTGTTTGAGGGGGGTGCTTTTAAAATGCCATTGTCATATAAGGATTCATAAATTGGTATGCCCTTATATGGTTCTGTTGTGTATCTGGGTATCAATCTCATGTCAGCTAATATCTTCTTTATGTTTCTTCACTGCACTCATCATCTGATATTTGATTTCTGTGATATATTATCTGAACTGGCCCTCTTTACAGTAAGCGGTCTCTTAACTGTCTGATGCCTTTGTATTGGAGTTTTACTTGATGTCCCTACATTGTTCTTGTCTTTGTACCAGATTCTGAGAGAGATTGGTCCCATTCAAAATTAATTTCCTTGTTAAAACAAGAGATAGTAAGTGAGTTCTTGGACTGACAACCCAAACTATAAAGGGCTCCTTGCTATATTAAGATGTCCTAGGCACTGGTCTATGGCAACTCTAGACTGTCTCTAGGGGGTGACAAAATCATCCACAACAGGTTGAGTTACTATTCTGGAAGATTTTGTTGGACAGGCGATCTGGAAGCCCTATGTGGGTTGAGTTACTAGTCCTAGAAGCCTTGGTTGGACAAACGCTCTAGAAGCCCTATAATGGTTGGGGTTGAGTTACTAGTCCATGAAACCCTAGTTGGAACAAACAAACTGGATCCTTAGAACAACTTGGATAGAGATCAATCCATGATGGTTAGTGATGTTCGATCGTGAGGTGGAATCACTGGTTTGGGATTGAGATGGTTTGGTCTCGGGATCCCTGGTTTGGTGTTTATTGATATGTTTGATAAAGTCCCACATTCATGCTTGGAATATGGCACGGGGGTGATTGGCTGAAGTGAGACTTGGCTGAGCCAATCTATGGTTGGGTGGAACGTGGAAGTCCCATCTTCAGTCAATTTTCACATTCAGTATGAAGAGTTCATTCCTTTGGTATTTGGTATGAAAATGTATTAGTTTATGTATGGATTTTATTGTTGTTGTATCCATTGTATTTCTGTTGTTATTATGTTGGTTATAAGCATGTATTTGATCAATGATGATGTATGGATCTATCTATGTTTTACCTATAAATGAATGCACAATGTATATATGGTCAAATAGACTGTATTGTGGCTTATGATGTAGGGAAGTAATGCTTCTTTTCTATTCTAAGATAAGATACCCCCATGTTTAAATATTTTGTTTATAGGTCCTGTAGATGCAATGTTTGTGACATGTTAGACGAAATGCCTATCATGGCTAGGAGAGCCCAGATGATTTATTGATGATGTGATTGCTTCCATACCTTTGTTTTAATGTTATTTAACATCTCCTAAAGTTTCACGAAGTTTTGGGTAGTGACCTGGGCTATGGGGCTAAAAAGGTGGCACGAGTCTTGGAGTTGCTGGCATAGAACTGATCATTTGGGGCCCTGAACGCGACCTTGCCTTGAAATCCATGCAGCTATAGGTTTCTAGTCACTCCCTTTCCATTACATGCTCGCAGCTAAGGCTTAAACTGGTAAAAAATCAGCCCCACTTCAAGGTTCAGGGGTCTGGGAGGTTGGAATACCTCCTGGAGGTGTTGTTGATGAAGTGTAAGGTTTGCTTGTTCGATTTCCATCAGTTCCACTTCCTCAAGGTCATCTAGGAGGTTGAATATCATATTAGTAGCCTCTCGTCACATGTTTACCCTGATTGGTCGGTTACTTGGGTAGATGTGGGAAGAGGGTGTTATAGAGTGGTATCAAAACCACGTTACATAGTGGTATTAGAACATGGTTCAACTCTTAGACTCAATGCATGGTGTTTTGATCATGTGTTTATGTTGGTCGCATGTGTGTGTAGTATGCTTGTGGTCTGTGTGTGATTGTTACATATGAATGGTGGTGGTCATGGTTACAGTGGTGTCACCATGGGAAAGTTTTTGGTGTCATTGGGACATGTGTCGTCATGTGTGTATGATTGGCTATGTGTTGCTACATGTTGTAGATGCATTGCTTTTTTATGTTTGGTTACATGTTGTTCACGCTTATGTATTGTCTGTGTAGGTTGGCATGGTTGATTTTTTCATGCATTGTGAGGTCATTGTATGCAATTAGGTCATCATGATGGTATTGGTATGTTATGATGCTAATGCATTGGCCGAGATAGAAAATGCAGATAGTCAAGGCGAAGTTGGAACACTAGACTTTGGGGTGAAAGAAGATCGTCATATAGTTATTGTATGTTTGGCATCAAGGTATGGTTGGTTAATGATTGTTATAAGAAATAGGGTTATGTACATGATTGTTAGTTTATTGGTTTTATGGTTCCATACATGATAGATGTTAGTACATCTATCATATGTACATGTGTTGGTTAGTCAAGCATGGTATTAATTGATGATTGCATTATATGTCGTTGATGAATATGTTAACTTGTAGTTAGCTCGATGATTATGTTATGTGTTGTTGATGAGACTGTTAAATGTTAACTTATTGTTGTTATATATTAGTTAAATTGATGATTAGGATTATAACATTAATATCTTGATGTTATATGTATCATGCTAAATTGGATTGGCCTATGCAGATGGTTAGGGTTACAAAATTCAGGTACGAGTTAATATGTTATGATATTATGTCATGCTAATCTAGGTTGATTGTGCATCTGTGGCTGTTATGCATGAACAAATTTTTTTTATGAGCTTATGATGTGAACATGTTAGCTAGTTACTATTATGGACATCATGACCTTATTTATGTTTGAGTTGATATGATGAGAAGTTATAGTGTGCTAATCTAGATTGATTGTGTAGACCATATAGCCTCCCCTTAAGATACGTTAAGGTATGTGTTTCTTATGTCGTCTTCCTGGTGCTTGAATGTTTGATTATGTCGTGTATTTTGTGTTTTAGTCTTTGGTGTATATTATGTCATCTATTTGTTGTTTGAATGTTTGATTAGTTTTATGATATGAGTATGTATCTATAAGATTGTGTGAAGAAATGATTTGGTTTTAAGATGGTTGTACTAATGCAATATGTGTTGAGATATCCCGTATATACTTGAGTGTAAGTAGGTGATAATTGTAACATTGTGTATTATGACCGATGAATGTGAGTTTATTGTAGATTATGACATGGTTGTTATTCTTGGTAAAAGTTGATTTCAAATTGATAGATATGATGTCTTGATATTTGGTACATACGACTGACATGCATGTTTAGTTACATGTCAACGTTCTTGGCACAACAGCGTAAGAAAATGGGTATATTGTTATATTTATTTATGCTCTGACACTTGTGTGGTTATGACAGTATGATGCAGTGATTGCATGGGAAGAGACTACTATGAAATATTAAAGAAGGCTCGAGTTGAGCTTTCCCTTGGAAGCTTTGGGAACCCATGGGGGATTAAGTCATGATGCTTGTTGATAGTCTTGTGCTTTTAGTATTTTATGATTTGTTTGCACTTGATTTGTTTTTTTTTTTTTTATGTCCAGTGAAAGTCCCTGCCACTTTGTTGTAGTATTGCATTGCTTTTGGTTTTCTTCTTTTGTTGCTTATGCTTGCCTTTTATGTTTTGAGAGTCTTGGGAATTGGTTGGGAAATATAAAAGTTGATGGAGTTCAGGGAGAGCTTTGTGGTACCAAACATGTAATGTAAGACTCAGATGAAGCTCGGTGCATGAGTAAGCACAACGGAAGGTAAGAATATGACAACTAGTTGGAATAGTTGGGGTCCATTATGGTAAATGGATGGTGGCAGTACATACATGAGGAAGGAAATAGGAAAGGTAAAATTATTAGATCTGAGGTGTCAAATGCCTTGACTATGTTGGGAACTATTGTTTTCAACGTTGTGCATGTTGTGCACGAATAAATGAATTTATCTTAACCTAGACCTTATGATATCTAGAGATTGTGTTGTGATCATGATTATGTTGATGTTTATATATTCATATATGTATGTATGTATGTATTTGTTTGACATGATCATGATTTTTTTATGCTAATTATTATATATATGTATGTATCTATGTATCTATGTCACTGTATGACATGGTTTTCAAGGATCATTCTTGTGGAGGAATGATTTATTATGCAGATGAATGGCATGAAGAGGTTATTGGTCTTATGAGAAATCAAGTGGGAAGAGTAACTTTGATATACTTATGAGGTCAGTTTAATATGGACATGAATTGATATTATGTGCTTGTACTCTGTCTATGTTTATGTTATGGACAGGTAATGTTGAGGGGTACACCAGAGAAGTGAAAGTAGTGTGATCTTCGACATGCTAGGATAAGCATGGATAAGACACTAGAAGAAAAGTTACTTGTGGGGTCACTGTGTGGTCTATGGATTACAATGCTATTGTTGTGTATATGTTGTATATTCAGTGATTGTACATATGGTGATGTGTAAAGTTGCATATATAGTATTTTGTACATATGATGTTGTATGCATGTTGTATTATGGTGTTGTGTGTATATTGCAAATGCAGTGCTAGGTATAGATGGTGCTATGTACATGTTGGATAAGCGGTGTTGTGTATGTATCATACTGTTTGCATATTGGCTATGTGGTATTGTGTGCATATGGTGTTGTGCGCATGTGGTATATGCGGTTTTGTGTACGTATGGTGCTATGTACATGTTGTATATGCGGTGTTATGTACATATGGTGTTGTGTGCATGTTGTACGTATGGAACTATGTACATATGGTGTTGTGTGCATGTGGTGTTGTGTACATGTTGTACATATGGTGTTGTGCACATATCGTGACGTCTACATGTCATGCATGTGTCTGTGTACATGTGGTGTTGTGTACTTGTTGTGCATGTGGTTCTGTGTACATGTCGTATTGTGTACACATTGTATAGGTGGTGCGATGTACACTTTATGTTGTGTACACGTTGTGCAGGTGGTGCATTGTACATGTGATGTTGTGCACATGTTGTGTAGGTAGTGTCATGTAGAAGTGGTACTGTGTACATGTTGTGCATATGGTACTGGTATACATGTGGTATTGTGTGCATGTTGTACACGTTGAGTTGCGAGCATGCGGTACTAGATATGTGCATGGTGTAGTCGTGGTATCGTGACATATGTATTCGTTGTGTTGTACTCTGTATATATATATGTATTGGGTTGTATTGTACACCTGTTGGCTCGAGGGGTCCTGACCCAGGTTTGGAGGTTAAGGTTTGCCAACAAACCCCTATACTACTGGCCCTTTCGACAGTGACCTACTTGCGTAGGTCAAAGTCTCACCCGAGGTAGTATGGGTGGGTGTTGGAACCAGGTTACCGCACCCTGAGAAAGAATAGGTAATGCAAACAGAGCTGCGTCCAGCTTTATGATGACCAGATCACCTATTACAGAGCTGGATCTATAGGTCTCCTTTGCATCCACGTGCACAAGGTCAACTATACTACGGTGCTTAATAAATTATATGCTTCTAACACAGTAATGCAGTATTGCATAAAACATAACAGAATAGATCTAGATGCGGTAACCACACTTACACAGTATTTTCATAGCTTAACACAGAATACGGATAATACATCAATTACCACAAATTCGCATAAACAATACACATAGATCAATTACTCAATCAAACTTTCTTATTCATCAACCCATAAATTCCTTCTTACAATACCCAACCTGACCTGCACACACAACAGCATGGTCCGCACACAGCAGGACTCTGGATCTCCACGCACACAGCCAACAGGAGTCTTTTCCCCAAAAACCCAAATAGATCTACTAAGCCACAATTCACATCAAGAGATCCTTATCTTTCTACCTTACAATTCAAAATGTTCCTCTATTTATAACAATCTAGCCTAAAATTTCCTATGGTCCACAAACTGTGGTTTGCGGATTCAGGATCTACCCTTTCACCCATTACAATGCTTTTTGGCACTTTGTCCCACCCCAAACCCCTGCACTATACTAAATATAATAAAAAATATACAAAATCAGACCAGTTTCGTAGCTTGTAGGAGACCCTGTTCCAATAGTCCCCCAACGCAATCTTGTGACTCGTCCCGAGTCACTGTGGTGGTGCAGTCTCTATCTGCGCACGTAAGGTATCGATGGCAGTGATCAGCGGAGGTAACACTTCTTTAATCTGGGCAGCCGCACTTTGTGCAATGTCTACCAACTTCTGAGAAGTCGGTCCATTAATTGCCGCGGTGACACTCTCTAATGTCTGAGTTAGTTGCTTGATCGCATCATCGACATCCTGCGAAATTTGTAGGGCTGTGGTGGCCCAAGGCTTCAGACGTTCTGCAAGGATGTGCTTTTTGCATCAGAGTTCCTCAATCTCGCCCTGGAGATCATTGCTGATCTTCAATCGTGCCAGGCACTGTGCAGGCACCAAGGTGGGAAGTGTAGCAGAAACCTGTTCGAAAGTTTCTTCCTTCTACCATAAGTCCTGATTGATTTCACGGAGGATTGGATCATGCTAGACCATAGTTCAGAGTTGCATGGCTGAATCTAGCAGCTGGGCGCCTTGAGCAATCTACCCCGAAATAACATTCATTGCGTCGATTACTAGTGCAACGCGCAGGGCTCGTATTTCTGGAGGCGTTTCGGGCTGCAATTTGGCCTATAAGTCGGTGATTTGCTGCTCCAACTGCGCCTTGACAGCGTGCATTTCCATCCTGGATGCTTTTAGTGCCACAACCAACTTTTTCACTTTAGCCCAAGGTGTCGCTGCGGCCAGGATGTCGTCCGTAACCTCTGTGCAGAGCTGGTGGCGAGCTCCACCTGCTGTGAGACGACGAGGAGAAAATCTGCTGCGTGATGGTTTGCTCGGTCGTACCAAGCTGTTGGTGCATTTTTTGGTCGCGATGGTTAAGCTCCTGAAAGACAACATTGTGGAGGCCTTGTAAGGCTTCGTGGGGTAGTTTAGCCAAATACAACTGGATCCCTGTTCCTGCTTGGAGATGAGTTCCTATCAGGGCAGCGCTAGGTATAGAACATAGACGACGTTCTTCTGTAACTAGCGTTGTACCGCTAGTTCCCAGAGGAGTTCGTGCCTAGTCAACGTTGGTCTGTAGCGTATCCATTTTTAACAAAAGGGAACGGAGCTCAGCCTGGAGGGTGTCGAGTGCGGCCTTCTGCTGTGCCCCTATGGATGCCCACTTTTCTTCTGTAGCCATTGTGACTGCGTCCGTGATTTGCTCGAGGTCACCATCAGTTAGTGTGACCGTCGCATCATATTGCGTGCGGTGGGCGCGCTGTTTCTTTTGAGATCCTGGGGTTGGCTCACCTAACCACTTCATACCGTGGGGAAGGGTGGTATCTTTGTCATACCCTACCTGAGGCATGGCTGCAGTGGTTTGTGACAGTTGCGTATCCTTTTTCGTGGCTATGTCTGAGCCCACCTGGCTGGGCTCCGTGGTATCCCCGCGAGTGGCTATGAAGCCTTTTTTCCAGGCAGGGGTCCATAGCGAGATTAGCAGGTCAATTTCTTCATCTGCTACCATATATGGAAGGGCTGTCCATTTCCTATTGTTGAGGCTGCGGATCTGAATATGGTGCATGGTGTTAGCCACCTATAAAATTTGTTATACCAAAAGGTGGCTAAAACTTTTTGGAGCCTTCAAGGAACAATTTTCATTTACTAAAAACTGTTGGCTCTGGAAGACTCTTGAAGGCCTCATGCCTCTGTCCAAATCTTCACTGTTGTTTCCATTTCGAAAACTCTGAAATCCTGCTGATTTCCTAGGCAAAATACTGCTGCAAGCACCATTTTCTCCTTCCTCCTCTTCCAAAACTAACCTT